>OZ012667.1:110934-198434 GCA_963942505.1 Lordithon lunulatus
AAAGAAGAAGAAGAAAGAAGAAGAAGAAAGAAGAAAGAAGAAAGAAAGAAATAAGAAAGAAGAAAGAAGAAAGAAGAAGAAAGAAGAAAGAAGAAAGAAGAAAGAAGAAAGAAAGAAAGAAGGAAAGAAGAAAGAAGAAAGAAGGAAGAAAGAAAGAAGAAAGAAGAAAGAAGAAAGAAGAAAGAAGAAAGAAGAAAGAAGAAAGAAGAAGAAGAAAGAAGAAAGAAAGAAGAAGAAAGAAGAAAGAAGAAAGAAGAAGAAGAAAGAAGAAAGAAGAAAGAAGAAAGAAGAAAGAGAAAGAAGAAAGAAGAAAGAAGAAAAAGAAAGAAGAAAGAAGAGAAGAAGAAGAAGAAGAAGAAGAAAGAAGAAAGAAGAAAGAAGAAAGAAGAAAGAAGAAAGAAGAAAGAAGAAAGAAGAAAGAAGAGAAGATAAAGAAGAAAGAAGAAAGAAGAAAGAAGAAAGAAGAAAGAAGAAAGCAAGAAAGAAAGAAGAAAGAAGAAAGAAGCAAAGAAGAAAGAAGAAAGAAGAAGAAGAAAGAAGAAGAAAGAGAAGAAAGAAGAAAGAAAAAGGAGAAGAAAAAGAAGACCCCAAAAAATAGAACGATCGCCCTTGTATAAATTAATAAATATTCACCATCACACTGAAATGAGCATGTATCTATTTTATTTATTTATCAAAGCATGCATGTTACTTTACATATAATCGTTTACGTTTTGTTTTTTAAACACTCGACCCGATTACTTCTATATCATAACCAACTATAACTTTAAAGTACTTGTTATATGAAATCAATCCATGAATTAATCCACATTTAATCATACGCAGTGTAGTCATATTATAATATACACAACTATTGTTAACGTAATGGCCACCAGTATGTTTATTGAAATGTACAATAATGCTATCTTAATCGTTACGGAGAAATGCTAATGTTTTACGATTGTATATCGCAAGGTATCGAATGAGCGCAAATTATATTGTTGAAAACAAACGCGTTGTTGATTTCAGCACTTAAAGTGTTTAATTTACTATACCCAGAAATAATAGAAAATGACAAATATAGATTAGAGAAGCTATAAAAAAATGTAACATGAAATATGACCTGTTTTGGTGTATGTACTTTAAATTAAAGGTGGTAAGTTCTTTTTATTTGTGCATTTGTTTATATCCTGTATAGTATACAGTGTGTCCTAAAACATCAAATAAACATGTAATAAAACACTTATCAAGATATTAAAATTTATATCATTTGTTGACTAATGAAATAATTCGTCGAGTGGTTAGAGGTGCAATCCGTTTCATACTGAGCATTGGGGAGACCGAGTTCGAATCCCATCAGGGCGAATTTATCGCGAATCACAGTTTTTAAAAGATTTTCTATGGAGTTAAGGTGAAATAGTCTCTCGGCTGATAGCCCAATGAAGATACTAGTGTTTTTTACTTTCCGAATACATCACACAAGGAAGATATTGTTCTACCGAAAACGTAAGTTTTCTAAAAAAAATCGTCAAAAAAGTTTAAACAAAAGTAGAAAATGTTACAACAATTAATAATGTCAACATAATTAAGAAAGACGTGTGATGTGCTCACACCAGATATTTTTTCTTAGAATCATATCAGTTTTCACCTGTCAGAGTTTGTCACCGAGCTAGTAGATCACCCTGTATAGCCAAATGAGGAATTTTCTACAAAAAATCGTCAAAAATATATCAAAAAATGTTAAGAAAAGTAAAACAAGTTGAAAATGTTAAAAAAATAGTTCATGTAATTCGGAAAGTCGTATGGTGTCCACACCAGATATTTTTTTTTAATAAATCCAACTGACTTTTTAGATAGACCAATTAAAAATACTAAAAGAAATAATATTATTTGTTGGTATTTCATAAACAATAAAAATTGGAGTTAATTTTTAATTTAACTAATGTTGTTAATTTTGTTTCTTTTAGTCATCCCTAGAGTGTTGATGATAAATAGTAAGTGGATACAAAAAGTAAATCATCACCGTGTCTGTATGTATTAATTTGATACATTGTATAGTCATAATTAAGCCAATGACCTCTTCTGTTTATTTGAAAACCTCGTTAATTACCCCACACGTCTCGCAATTGAATATTTTGATACCGCAATTTTGTTTTTTTGCTACAACGGTGGATGTGTACTAGACTTGCCCGACAATGGTTAACTGTAACAGTCGGTCCTTGTACGCATTCGCCATCAGCGGTGACAATAAAAAAGGCAGTGCGATCCTCCCGCAAAAGGATCGCACTGCCAACAACCTGTTTACAAATGTGAGCAGTGTTTATTACAAGACTACAAGAATCCGCTTTGTTCATAAATCGACTTGTATATACGGTGTGTTTGTATGTATGTGTATATGTGTGTCCATTCAGAGTTCACACCGACCGACGGCGGTAATTGTTTCACCCTTTTGTAAATTAATATACTAACTTGTACATGTGTGTGTATGTGTGTATGCGCGCATTGTGGCGTGGTGAATTTTAAAATGTAAATTCTCCCCCATCGATCGCAATTCTCGAAAGCCATTATATATCGCTCCGATTCTGGCAACTGTTCATCAAACAAATGAGTTTCGTCGCCGACGCGATTCTAGTAATATTTCGAACGTGTAGTCAAATAATGAGCAAGCCTTGTGTGTTGTGCGGAGCCATTAGTAATTGAGCCAACACACATTTCATCCGAGTGACGAAAGGGGTTTTCTGCAGAAATTAGTTTATTGCTTTGCAGAATCAGAAATGGAAAAAGAATTGCTGTTACTGTTAAAAGCTTTACAGTTTAAGAGGAAATTAACTTAACCTCCGCATTTTTTTATTCGAATACATCACTAGTATATAATGTATTGTTTTAGCAAAAACGTCTTCACGGTTTCTAACTAAGATTATCGAAATATGCGATAACTTTCCGGGATAAATATTATAACGCTTTTGCTGAAATCATGAACTAAAACTACCAAAACTAAAAACTACCAAACGACTTTCCAAATTACACGAGAAGGAAACTATTGTTGCCGTGTACCATTTAGCAAAAACAATTTAAATTTTCGTTACGTTTTATGTCTAAAACAGTCGAAATAAATCGATTTTTGAGATGTCTGTGTATGGTATGTATGTATGTATATCTGTATGTCAATATTCGTTAAGTTTTATGTCTAAAACAGTCTAAGTAAACCCGATTTTTGCGATATATGTGTGTTAGTATGTATGTATGTATGTATGTATGTAACTCTGTCTGTCTGTGAACAAAATTCCCAGAAAATTGCACAACGGATTGCGACTAAATTTGGCAATTGGCTGAGAACACTACCGGGGGACAATGGCACAACGAATCACGACCAAATTTAGAAATCGGCTGACAATTCGCTCGTACGTCCCTATGAAAATGTGAGCAAAATTGATCTACTAACACAGAAGAAAACTCGATAATACAGATTTCCTATTGCGCATATGGCAAATAATAAAAAGAATGCGTACCTCGTCAAAAAATCAAAATGCTAAAATGTCATAATGAGAAAATGTCAATGTTTTTATATTATAGGGAATTGGTGAGTACATTATTAATATCTGCATATTTCTAACAGTCCGATTGGGTTATAATTAATTATTCAAATATTGTGTTTTGTACACTTTACTGTATATATTACAGTTGCATTACGCAAAATATAGCGACAATTATTTATTTCCACAGGTGTTAATGTCTCTATAATTATTAATGACATTTGCGTTGAAAAATCACTACGTACTCCCATTCCGTGGGAGAATAATTGCAGGCAATCAGTTTGTTTACTCTCTCGATATGTCTATGTGTGTTATTCAAGTGGACAGTTTTCTACCTGTCGACTGAATATTGGTTTAACGTGTTTGGCCATTTTGCAAAAAGTCTTTTGTTACGCGATTACCTGATGGTACTCGTGAGAATGGGTGGTAGCACACTTTCGTGGGGATTTATTATTGTGTGCGGTATATTGCTAAAATCTTAGGCTCGGGATTAAATAGAAGTTGAATACTGTTGAATTTATTTAAGTGTTTGCAGGCTGTAGCAGGTATGTTTCTATTTATAGAAAATAAAATTATATATGATTATTATATACAGAATGTCCCATAACGAACGCATCGGCGGATTGTGCTTTAATTCTTCTATCATTCGGAATAATACAATTGTTTTCAAGCATATGTAGATTGATAAATAGAACTTTCCAAAATTATTTTTTTGGAAATAACATTATCATATACAGGATGATGCATCCAAGTTATATATTTTTTTTCTTAAGCCTTGGTTTCCTAGGAAAACTCGGTAATAACGAAGATAAATAGAGGTAAATATTGAAAAGCATCAGTTAAGAAGTCATGCTATAATAAAAAGTAATCAAGTAGGCCATGGTTTCAAAAACTCAAATTGTTATACAAGTTATTAATCATGTAAATACAATTTAACTTTACTATTTAATAAATTTGGACGGATATTATTTCAAAACATTTAATAATTCATAAAAAAAATAAAACATTTAAAAAAATAACTCCATGAGTATGGGATGTCGATCGGCTTCAAAACATAGTCTTCGTTTTTACATTATAGGGATAAATAGTGGTCAATAATTGTATACCAAGTAACTATGTTGCTAAACAACGAAATGAGCAACTAATGCCCGTATTCACCAACATCCCATAAACTTTATAGCTCCCATAAGCTATTTAATGGGTAAATTTAAAATGCCATTGTGACATAATATGCCAAAACAAATGCCAAACACCTTGAATAGCGCTTGTGATTGGGGCTTTGATGACACCTTTTGTTTAGTTATTCAGTGTTTCCAATAGAGAGAATCTAAAGTAAGTACATTCCCTAGATAATTTATTTATTGTTGCTATAACAACGAATATTTATATTTTCAATAGCTATTGATAGATATATAATGTAAATGTATAAATGTATCATAATAAATATTTTTATTATTATTATTATACATATTTATATTATAGGCAATGTTATAATATAAATATCATGTATATATTTTTGAAAAATTAGAAATAGAGAACCCACGAGACATTCAAAAAATTAAACTAAAAAAATTAACCCTACGTGTAAATCGACGATAGTATTGCCTGGTATTGCGACGCATTTCATAATTAATTTGCAAGGAAAGAAATTATTTATTTTTTTCCTAGTATTTATGGCATTAAACAATTAAATAAAATCATATACGCAATATATAACCTGCAAATGCATTCCTCAGTCAGAGGAAAGCAATTACACATAATCCAGTAAATAATGGTAATAAAAACTCACCACTCAACACTTCTGTATCCCTTCGCACAGCAATGCAGCCCCTTAAACTTCCCGACAATTGCAAACTCCGCGACGGTGGCCTCCTTGGTGAATTGCATATAACTCTCGCTGGTGTTGTACGTGTTCACCGAGCACTCGTCCACCATGCCGAACACGCCGAATTCGAGGAAAGCCAACGCCAGCATCACGTAAACACATTTCCCGGCCATGGTATTACCAGTGTTTATCTCAATTTAAATTAAACCTCACAATTGCATCACACGACGATATTAGTCACCGGCAAGTACGCGGCGTGTGACTGAGAGGGAACGCGACACACAACTACCAGCATCTAGCGCTGGACTGAACTAGCTGGGCCGCGTTTACCTGTTGGCTGTGTGGGGGCGCCGCGCCGAATCGCCGCCCCACTCGCGCACACACATTTCCGGAAACCGAATCCTATTTTCGATTTTTAATACGTGTTATGAGTCAGGTGGTGGCTTCGCGGAATTCGGCTTTTGTTGTACTTGACTTCTTTGTTTACTCGGGATAATTATAATATTGTTATTATTACTTCAATATTCACGACGATTTAATTGTTGCTATTTTAGTCATAATTATGGGGCATGCATGATAAACGTTTTGCGATTATTACATTAAGTTTGTTGTGGCATTGCGCTATCTTTAGTACATATGCATGTATTTGTATTTAGTGGAACAGTAAACAGTTTATCGAACATCAAGATTAGTTTGATGACAAATTGTATCACAAACAAAGTTTCCAAAAACATAATATTTTAATTTTCGTATTAATTATAAATAGTTGTTATTCTGACCAATTATTATTATTATATATATATATATATATATATATATATATATATATATATATATATATATATAATAATAATAATTGGTCAGACTGACAACTATTTATAATTAAACTCAATATTCGCCCATAAAGAAATAAACAAATATACCAGAGAAGTGAAGAGTAGAAATGAAAAGACGATCATAGACCATTTTTTAACAAACACACAACAAAGGAAGGTAGTTAATGATGTACGGGTGAAAAGAGGAAACGATATAGGAAGTGATCACTATCTAGTGGTAGCAAACATCACTATTAAGGAAGAAATAAAAACAAAAACGATGACAAGCGGAAACGAGGTTGAAACTAAAAAGGATAAGTACAAGAAATAAACTGCAACTGAAAAATTCAGAACAGACAAACTAAAATATAAAGAAAAAAAAGCTAAGTACCAGAATTATATTAACCGTCAAGACGTCCGAGATTAAGATGACGTTGAGGCAAGCATAAAATATCTAGATATCAACAACTTGGAACGAGCTATAGAAGACAGGTAGAGGCTTACGGGGGCGGCTTACAAGATACTTAATGCCAGAAAGAGAGATCGGTTATGTTCGACGCTATATTATCTGGGGTACTTTATAGTTTCAATATATTTAAAAATTATATCAACTAATCACCAAGTGGCTTGATACAGGCTTATGTGCAAAACATATCATAATCTAGATTTTTAGGATTAGAACCCATATCTTAAAATAGCAATCAAATCCATGTCAATAACTTTTCGCAATGGGAACACGGTTAGCACAAAGTTATCAGCCACTTGAAAATATTTTATAAATAAAATTATCGCTGATTTTTATTATACAATATTTCATATAAAGTGGAAACAGCTGAAAAGCATTCACACTATTAGTTTTTCAGCTAATAGAATCGACAATGATTGGTTTAGTTTATATTTTCGCAGTTGTTGCAGCCGTTGCGGGGCAAGGGTTTGAAGATGGTAAGTTTGTGTTATTATTTTAAGGTGTGGCTATAATTTACTTCATCATTGATTAATTAAAATCACAAGTTATTTATGTTTATTAATTTAAATAAAAGATTTCGACTCGTAACACATATTATGGTCGAAATTAAACATTCGGCCGTACCCTTTATTTAATTTTTAGTCGTAGTTAAAATTATATTTATCCTATAATGCGATATTATATATTATATTATTTCTTGTTTATTAGAAAATCTTGCTTATGGAAACGGACGTGCCTTTGAATCCCAAATTAACAAAACGTTGGAGTGCATTCGCAGAATTATAATCAACGGCGATGAGGGGCTGGAATTACCCCCCTTGGATCCTCTCAACATCAAAGAATTATCCATCGATTTGTCTGAATTCGACGTCCCATTCGTGACGTAATAAACTTTAATGATAATACTTATAATACAGGGTGATCTACTAGCTCGATGACAAACTCTTTTGGGAAAACCTACTCGTATAATTGACAAAATAATTCCGCATGTAGATATTATCTAGTCTCAAGATTTCTACCAAAAAATTATTCATACCATGTTAGGTCATATAATATCTACATGCGGAATTATTTTGTCAATTATACGAGTAGTTTTTCCCAAAATATGGCACAACTATTTGCAATAGAAGAACATTTATTAGAAATAATCGCTGTAAAATTAATACCATTAGCTGTGGATATTGGTTGCTAGGTAACATGTTGGTCGGCCATTATGGACTCATGGCTAGTTGTTATTTTAGAGATAAAGTTTTGTTTATCCAAAATATTGACTAGCCATGAGTTCCAAATTGAAAATAAGACAATATTCACTGGCTTTAACTCCTTCATATGTCACATTATGTAACCATCTTCCACTATTTCATCTAAGTTATTATTTAAAAAATCTAAATATGTCGCACCAAACAAATTCATACAAGGTTTTACCGCTACATTATCACTACCGCGTTTATTGCGAATGTCCTTTTAGGATTCTTATACTAGAAGAAGAAGATGTACAAGATGTACTTTTTATACTATTTATATAAATAGTGATATTTGATGAGTTGACTAAAGAATTTTTTAAATATTATAGAGGCAAAATAAGTGTTAAAAATGTGGTCGGAAAAGGTTCAGCGGGCTGGCAAGTAACCCATTTGAAATCAAAACTCACAATCTTCCCACTCGGCGCTAAGGTTGAAACCGTAATCGGATGGCCGGCGAATGATATTGCCGGGGAATACGAAGTCGATATATCATTGTATGGTACAAACATTTTGAACGGATCGGGCAAATTTTCAGGATCCACTAAAAACTTTGTGCTCGATATTAAGTCGCACACGGTTTTGGGAAAACTGGGAATAAAGACATTAAGTGTACGACCATCATTGGAAGATATTCAGGTCAGTATCAACAATTAGACTATTAAATTCAGACCGATAAAGTTTAAATTATTATTGCTCTAAATTTACCGACAAAACCGCAAAACAAATGCAAAATGTCAAAACAAAATCCGTATACGTCAGAAAATAATCCTCCGTTGCAGCAGGACTAGTCCTAGAAGGGACCTGACACTGAAACTAAAAAGTTACAGAGCTTGGCAAATTTTTGAAACTAGAAAATTTTCTTTTATTGCATTTATCGGATAAAAACTACCAAGACCATTAAAAAACCATCTTGAAACTCTAGGAATATTGATAAATATGTAAATAATTCCAAAATTAATCAATTTTCCCACCTTATAAATGCACTACTCTATAGTAAAGTCTATAAAAATAAGTATAAAAACTACCAAGACCATTAAAAACCTATTTTGAAACCCTAGGGATATTGATAAATATGTAAATAATTCCAAAATGAATACATTTTTCCTCTTTGTAAATGTACTACTCTACAGTAAACACTATGAAAATAAGTATAATTCTAACAATTATTTCTATATTTCAGTTTTCCATCGACAATCTGATGGCAAAAGGTGTTGATATTAGCAAAGAGATAAGCGAAGGTGTGAGTAGTATGGACAAATTCATCCGGGAGAATGTTGATGAGTTAGACACCATAATTAGCCAGACTGTAATGGAGATTGTAAACAACAACGATATGTCTGCTTTGGTATCTTTACTATTAAAGAAATGTCTTTGAGTTAACGCTTTATAAATTATCTTAACAATGTAAAATAAAAATAATTGCATAAAATAATGTTATTTATGTCCTCAGCAATTTATTTCCAGAATAAACATAAACAAGTGCAACAAGCACATATTGTTGATAAAAACTACTAACAGATGTCGGCTATTTCCATTAACTTATATAATTACAGATGGGGGCGCCACTGCGCCGACCGGAAATGGTGTAAAGATGTCTTATACTTTTGGCGCCAAGTTTTCTTTATTGAATCATTTAAATTTCCGTTGATTGTTTGTTGTAAGAGTATTATTTTCTTATAGTATGGACTTAATAATATGTAAGAATCCATTACCATAAACTCTGATGGTTTATTTACTTCATTGGAAATTGCCGCCGATACATTTTACATATAATTTTATTCAATGGTCGTTTTACACTTTCTCGCAATAATGAATTTATAAATATGGTGCCCAACGTGTTCGACTCACATTTGGCTATACTGAGAATCTACAATTCTTGTCCAATATTGTTTTTACTAATAGATAAACATCAATTTTCATACAGCACTTACGCTGTACTAATAATATAGCGTGACGTCAGCATGTGTGACACTAGGGCCCTGTTCGTTTGGCTACTACTAGTGACACATGCTGACGTCACGCTGTACTATTAGATGAGCGTGACGTCATCATGTGAGCCTAACTCCGTCCGTTTGGTTACTACTAGTGACACAGCGTGATGTCATACTAATAGTACAGCGTTACGTCAGCATGTGTCATTAGTAGTAGCCAAACGAACAGGGCCTTAGTGTCACACATGCAGAGGTCACGCTCATACTAATAGTACAGCGTGACGTCAGCATTTGCCACTACTAGTAACCAAACGGACAAAGCCCAGTAGTAGCCAAATGGACAGGGCCATGGTAAGCCTAGCGTGTCATTTTTGCCCCTGACGTATATTTTCAAAGCTGATAAATCAATAAAACGCAGCTGATAAATCGTAACAACAGTGAATCACTAATCTAAATCCAATCAGACTTAACAAGCACGTAAGTTATATTAGATGTATGTTGTGATTACACAACTATATATTTTCGCGCATTTATGCTGGACATTATTTAAAAAATATATATAATTTTTGTATTTAGACTTACCAGTATTTTAATGATAGATATTGTCTGCGCTGCAGTGCATGCGTTTCTTTTTTCATCACTCTCCAACAGCGTTATTCAAAAATCGCCGTTGTAGTGACCCGTTTTCTACAATAAGATCAGTTTTGTTCAATTATCATACTTCTCCTATTCCGGGCATCAACATTTATCATATCACTCGTGCGCAAAATTCTTGAAAGCACCAATTGTGAAAAGTGAGAGGATTTTAGGATAAAACATATTACATAAGGTGTATAAAGTAAATTATTTGTTGTTCAATTTATTTGTCTTTAAAGAATAAATCTGAAATGCAATTTGATTATATTAAAATAATATACCCGATTTAATGTATTAGGTCCCATACTTAATCAAATTATAGTGATTTACACCAAGAAATTTGAACAAGTTACCATTTTCAATTATTCATATTTTATGTTCAACTTATACTATGGCTAATTGTTATCCTATGGAAAAATTATGCGAGCAAAGGTGGGGTGGGCGGGCGTTCCCGACCAACCAAACTATGCCCGTCCACTATTTCAAACGACTTGAACTATGCATTACATTATTTTTCATATCTATTTTTTTTAATTAGTCTTAAATTAATAAATGACATTAATTTAATCAAAGAAAATAACGATTAATAGTGTAGTACATAGTTCAAGTCGTTTGAAATAGTGGACGGGCATAGTTTGGTTGGTAGGGGCCGCCCGCCCACCCCACCTTTGTTCGCATAGTTTTTCCGTAGGATAACACTCTTCTTGGAATAGTTTAAAACAATATAAAACAACTATACCCAATGAAAAAACTATGCGAACAAGGGTGGGGTGGGCGGGTGGCCCCTACCAACCAAACTACACCTGTCCACTATTTCAAACGATTTGAACTATGCACTACATTGTTTTTCACATTCTTTTACGAATCAAGCGTAAATTAAATAGTTTGGTTGGTAGGGGCCTAATTCATTATATTTAAAAAAAAATCTATCGACATTTTTTTTGGGAACTGTCTGAAAATAGTAGGCTACTATTTTTTGCCCTGGGCATGTGCTCCTGCCTAATTACCGCCCTGATGACAGGTGAAGTGATATTTTTGTCAAAAATACATTAAACAAAGTCTACTTTGCTTTTTTTTAAGGATAAAACAAGTGAGCATACATTAAATATGTAGGTTACAATAGTAATAATGCTCTGGACCATTTTGGGTATTAACCACTAATGTTTGGATTTAATTCCATTAATGATATGTGAAAAACGTCTTTAGAGATGATTCAAACAAAATTTCATTCAAATTAGGAACACACGTGTAGTTGAAGCTTACTCGTGTAAAAAATAAAATCGTGGTGTGCAACCTGTTGTTGAATAAACGCACCGACATCCATCAAACCAAACCTTATCTCACCTGTGTTGTCCAAATGTCCCACAATGCACCAGTTCCAATCCAATCAACCTATACAATAAAAAATACAAATTAGTCAGTAATAAATAACTTTAGCACACAATTAATAGAAACTAATGCCAGTTAAACTTAAGAAAAGGTTATTTCATTACAGCAATATATTATACTGTGCCATCTGATATTCTTCTCCAAAGTATTAATGCAGTTTGGCTAACTAACAGAGAACAAAAATTAGTTTTGAAACTATAAACAAAATTGTGCATATATGTATAAAATGTACTCTGTTAAAATTGTTTAATATTTTTTTTAACAATGATCTTATTAGAACTAATCAGTGACGCACACATTGAGGGTCCAATAAATTTTATATAATACAATACAGCGACTATGGCTAGATAGTGTGACTAGTATGGTCTTGGTGGGATTATTGTGCCACATACATTCATGCTACAGCAGCAGAATCAATTCAATTACCAACTAGTGGTGGATTTAAAATACTACAGGACTGTACTTCAAGTAGTAGACTATTTTTTTTCTACTACTATTGTCATGAATTACATTTGTAAATGTATAATTTACCATTATAGTAATTGTAACTTTCTTTTACACATTAATAAGCATGATTGTGATATGGTAAAAAAATTGTATCTTTATAGAACTGAGCATCAGTTGTGAGGCTTTTCTGCCAGTCAAGAAAGAAGCTCAGAGGAGTTTTAATCACTCAATATTTACCTAACTTCACTTCAAAAACTTGTTATACTTAATTCACCTTAATGGGGTTCAAAATCAGTCTCCCCAATTCCAAGTAAGAGATGGACGACGCTTCTAACTACTCGACCACTGATCTAGGTATATTGGTATATTTTTTTATATATTTCTAAGAGATGGACGACACCTTTAACCACTCGGCCACTAATCTGGGTGGTCATTGGTATATTTTTTTAATATATATTTCTAAGTAAGATTCTACTAATAGTTTATTAAGATAGAAAATGCCATTAGTCTATATAAAATGTTGGAAAATAAACATATTAGTATTAAATGGACCCTCTATAAACTTGTGAGCGCCACTGTAATTAATTTATATCATATTCTTAACAATCATGCAAGATATGTATGCACATATAGAAATTAACAACAGATTTATTAAAATGAATAAAAAATACTTTACCTAATCCTTTTTCAAATTGTTAGATATTTCTTTAAAACTTCCTTTTGTGCAAATTTTATTAAGTTTAAACTTAATCAGGAACATATTTGGGTGCAAGAATGGCTATGCATGTGCCATTTATCAGTGATGAGCTGCTGTTTTGCTAATTATTAATTTTTCTCCCTCTCTAGGACATTAATATGTGCAATTCATATTTCTTTTTGTCCATGTACACATTAGTTGGTCTGTGGTAAACAAAAACTTCTATCTTTCTACAGCAGTTTGCTTGGTTAGAATAATATAACTGTGTATATAAACATGTATAGGTTTAAGTGGAATATCAGTTAATCAAATTAACACCTCTATACCAAAACCTCGCCTTTATAATACTGTATAATGATATTTATAAATGTATTACTACTAATTCTTGAAAAATAAAGTTCATTATGGTTATTATTATATTTCAAAACTTAAAACTATTTGTAAATAGTAATATTTTATGTCATATGATTTAATTTTGTGTACAAAATTAAATCATGACAAAATTAATTTTAAATCATTAAAATTTTCAAATGTTTATAAAAAAAATGTAAACAGTAGATAATTGTATCTTTTAATACATTGTTTTCACTATAAGGCATACTTAACATTAATTTATAAGCCGTTTTTGTTTCTACAATTCAATTAATTGTATGTAACATATTTTATAAAAAAAAAATTCATATAAATATAAATTAGATCTTGTATACATTCTGTAAATGCAACATCATTTGTTAGTGCAAAGTTGTAATAGTTTTGCCTATAAACCTTTGGGTTTTAAGTGCTGAACTAAAATATGTCTATTTCATATATTTAGTTACAACTTTCACTCAACTTATATTAATTTTTTGTCAAACCGTTAAGTACACAGCCATTCTTTGTTTTCTATAAATAGAAACCTCTCAGTTAGATGGCCATTCATGTGTTGGGAAACAAATTTTATATATAGAAACCACTGGTTAGTTTATGGTACAGTAGAATATTGACCAGTTTGAATCACCCATAGGCGCTATTTGTGTGGTATTAAGCATATACAATTAGCAATGCACATTATAAACAAGACAGCTCATCACTGGTGCTACAATTTGCAAATGCCCTTGTTTAAAGAAACACTCAATAACGAGAGTTGTAACATGTTAAGACTGCTTTGTATTATCATCCAAACTTCCTTGCTTTTTTTTGAGCAGGGTGTTGTGTTGTTGCCTGTTACTTTTGCATAGCTGGATCATTGTTTTTTTTTTTAATAAGATCGTAATGACTATATTCATATCAAAAGTCCATTTTCCTGAAAAAGCGCCAACTAGAGGCGAATATAAACAGAGATTCCATTTAAATAAAAGTACAAAAGGTTAATTAGAAAAAAGAGCAAGTGTATTAATACTCTCAATACTTACGTCAATTTGATTTTGTAATTGCACTGTGGAGGTTTTAAAATTGAAAACATACCAGTTTATGTTAAACTGGAATGTTTAAACCATCAATTTTGATTTTCAAAATATACCTTTTTGTTGGAATCTGAGAATGCAAATTTCATAAACTAGAAAATGCAGGTTGGGTGCAGGTGCAGGACTCAAATGCTACATATTTTCACTTTACAATGTCACAGCTGAGCATTGGTCACTAAACAGTGAACAATTTTCCAGAATTATTTGCTTGGTGCTACTATATGTTAAAGGTTAAAACATTAGATCATTAATAATATTTTTATTGTTGATCATTGAAATAGTACCAACTTAAACATCTAACTTCCATTAGGAAATGACCATTATTCAAAGGTGTATGCATTTTAAACTTGATTTTATAAATATGAGATAACTGTAACTAATAATTACAAGCAATCCACTGATTTTGCATACTGTCACCTAAGCAACACCACACATCTAAAAATTTATTGGAGTTAATGCTTAGTTTAAGACAGACAATGCCTCTAACCACTCAACTGAGTTGTATTTTATAGTTCCATGACATTTTATGTCAATGTAAAATAATAAACAAGTTGAATTGATGATAATCAGCTATTGCACCCTTGAACAATAATCAATCCCTTTTGCAAACTCTAATTTATACATACAACCTTTATTTCTGGCAAGGTTTTTATGTGATTTAGAACATGCACATCAAAATGGTAATAAATATACATACTATATTTTTGTAATACCCAAACAATTTATTCATACGTTTTTAGGTTCATCTCATTTTAGGGATGTCCTTTCAGCTCTTCAGTAGCAACAACAAGTAGTTTCCCACTACTTATTTGCAGTTTCATCCATTAATAACAGCCTTGATCATATTTATAATCAACACTTATTAGCTGGGTTGTATAAGGATGAGTAAACTATATCCTGTGATAATGCAATTCAGTGATAGAAATATAATTGTTGTTAATTTTTCACTTATTTATTTAGTTCACTTTAGACAACATTAAGGTGCAGTTGTATAATTAGTTACTTTCCAATCTTTGTATGTATGTCTGTGAACAAAATTGATGGAAAATTGGAATCAAGGCCAAATATGAAAATTAGGTTTCTTATCACTACCAAATGTATTCCATAAAATTTAAGCAAAATTTGATGACTAAAACTGAGTTAATCTGAAAAATAATTATTCTTTTGTGCCCTTGTAATGCTTCAATTGTACAAAAATTATTCAATTTATTTAATCATATGCCTTCCACTGGAAGGTGTCACTTTTGACAATGTTGACACATATGCAATGTATATACAAGGCTACACGAGGCTATGAAATGGGAAGTTCGCATAACAAAATCTAACAATATAATCATAGATTACTAATTACCTCGCCTTTATACAACCAAGCCTTAATATGTCATTTCAATACTAGTACATCAGATTGATTCGACTAGTCATAAAATTTATACACCCACATCTGAAGTTGTTGCTTTCAGGATGATTTCTCTTAGTAGCTTTGATGTGCATTACAATAACAGTACCAAATAATAAACAAAACAAATTCTCAAAGAATTATCATTGGGCTTACAACAATCCTATACTGACTAATCATTGAAAACATAACATGTAATAACTAATTTCTACATTATCTAAATGAAGGTGTTAAAAAACACAAAAGATCAATATATTTTTGTATTCATATTTATTTGTTTCAAACAACTTGGAAATTATAAAATCCGTGTGTTAATTGTTGTGTGAAGGCGCATACACATTTCAGCCTTACTCAATCTCCTTGTCCAAATCAAAAACGAAATGAGAGACAATAATACTGATTTTTTATTTTATTTTCATAGTTATATACAAAAGACACGAGAGATTAAAACCTACATGTAATAATAAATAATTGTACATCTCATTTCCTGAATAATGAACTACCAACCAGCTCTTTGTATTGGTTTACAAATACAGATACAATTGTACCCTGTTTAGGGTATACCATGATAAATTCAATCCTCATCAGACTGTCTGTTGTATTGGGTGGTAGTAGTAAATTGCAAGCCAATTTTTTTCGTTTTTTGGTAAGTACAACTTACTTTATTCATTTCACTTATAATTAAAATATACTTCTATATAAATTATCATTTGCTCATCTTTTCTTTCTGATATTATCAGACAGTCATGAAATTAAAAATATACATTAAACCTAAATAATAACTTAACCAAAGGCTAAGTAGAATTCTACTAATTTAAATAAAAAATACTTCATATGCATATTGCAACTTTTTTTTTTTGGAAGGACGATACGCTCTTTTGTTAGCAAATAAAATTTTGTTTTTATATGAGAGAGGGTTAATTGAAACAATACAATTGTTCTAACTTTACACATAATAGGGCAGGGTGAAATTGATTTAAAGCCATGACATGGGGGTTGAATAAAATCTAATAAGTTAATATCGTCTACCCTGGTTTGATGTACCTGAAATGTGGTTGTAAAAAAGTCCAAATTAACGACAGGTTTATTTAAACAATATAAACGGCGATAGCCAGACTAAGTAAACTACACCACAACATTAAGAAACACCCATTATTTTCCAGCTATTGCATTTCAATCCGATGTGACATTTGATGGAAGTCTTGTTTGTACTATTTTGTCATCATCAGCAGCAATGTGAAACAAGGGAAGCACTGTGTACACTGCATGGTGTTACACATACATGTTTTGTTTTTGTTATTTACAATTGTTTTCTCTGCAGTCTTCTATTTGTTACTTAAGTTTCTATGCTTTTGATTTGCTTATCATAACTGGAACTAATATAATATTTATCAGTATCATAATGAAGTTTGTTTGATCCTGCCATAAATGGCTTTAATATCGCGTTGGTTTTTGTTTAGTGGGAAAAATTGAAACTCGGTCTATCTCTCTTCAGCATTCGGAAGTTGCAATTAAAAGTAGGATTTAATTGTACATACCGTAGCCTCCTCCTGAGGCATAGCCGCCCCTATTTTCATATCCGCCCTGGTTTCCATAACCACCGCCGTAGCTGTCAGAGGGACCGGAGGAGGCGCCGTATCCGCCAGAGCCATAGGAGTCGCCACCACCACCATAACCACCAGAGTTGCCTTGGTAGTTATTAGATGGGTAACTGTCATATTGGTTGCCGCCACCGTAACCACCACCACCACTGCTTCCATAGCCTCCAGATTGTTGGCCACCATATGATGGTGGTTGGCCATAGCCGCCAGAGTTGTAGGATTGCTGCTGACCACCATATCCACCGCCGCCTCCTTGATTACCTTGGGGATTTCCACCACCATAGCTTGATCTGCTATTAAATAAAAATACTTTTGTTTAAAAACATTTTTTAATTTCATGACTAATATAGTAAAAATAAACCATTTTTGGAAAATATCCGGCGATAATTATAGACAAAGATAATTAAATTGTACATACCCCTGGCCACCAAATCCATTGGAAACAGCTCCATTCTCAAAACGTCCCCTCTTGGGTCCAGGTCCACCCTGGATTGGACCACTCTGTCCTCTCTTTTGCATGCCACCGGGTCCACCTGCTCCAGGACCGCCACGGCCTCGTGGCACGAATGGTGGGCGTCCACCGCCGCCACCGCGTGGTGGCATTCTGTCACCTCCTGGGCCACCCATGCGTTGTGGCCTGTCACCCATTGGGCCTCCACGGCCCCTGGGTGCCCCACGTCCTCTGAAACCACCTGGCCCGCCACGGCCGGCTCCTCTGAACCCACTGGGGGGTCCACGGGGACCACCGTTCTCACCCATGGGTCCAGGACCATCACCCATTGATGGTGGTGGCGGGGCACCACCTGGTGGGAAGCGGCCGCGTGGTGCTCCACGCAGACCACCACGGGGACCGCCGCGGCCACGCATCATTGGCCCACCACGACCTGGGGGACCTCCAGGGCCACCACTAGAAAGAAAATAATGAACAAATTTAAAACATGTAGATTTATATAATGTGTGTGTTGATTTTTAATGGGATTCTTGAGCTCTCCATTAGACATGGATGACAAAATAGATAGTTGACCCATTTTGTACCACTGATGTGTTCTTGCATCAGCATTTTCTACATTATTATTATTATTTATAATTGTAAGACATTTTACATATCTCTTTTTTTCAATGCAAACACAAACTACATGTCATAAAGGCACCTTACATGATCAATATTACTGTCAATATTTTAGAATAATGACAGTATTACTGTACGATAATATGTTTAAAATGTTCGTTATTCTAAAATGTTGCCATAATACAGTAATGATGTAATGAAGAGAATACTGATCCTTATAAATATAATTGATTACTTGATAAGCATAGTATAGGATTGCAGCAAATATTGACCGTACAGGATTGACAGTATCATTGACCATGTAAGGTACCTTATAAACACATGTAGAAAATGATATAGCAGCGGAATAATAATAAATTCACTAACAATAATAACACTGTAATACACAATGTTAATTTTCCATTTAGAAATAGTTATACAGTTTAATATATCAATTCTTATATATAAAATGATATAGAAAAATAGATGTCATACAGGCTAAATATAATAAAAAAAAAAATAATTCCTCATTTGGAATGTTATTATACACAAAAAGATTGTTAAGATTTTTATTTTATGTTTTCTATCATAAAGTGTAGGCTAAGATATAAAGTGGGAGTATTTTTTATTTAAAATTAATGTGTTAGAATATAATATCGTGTGAATTTGTTGTATCTTTGCATATGTAAACTATACTTTTTGGGTTTAATCCACTGCTAAATAAAAACTAAATAATTTTTCATGTGACTTAATATATTGGTAAAATAAATTATAAGCATAAATTAATTTTATAAACATTATATAATTGCAATAACAAATAATGAAAACATTGCAAAATGAAAATTAATACAAAACACAAGCAGATGCCGAATAATTAAAATCTAAGCACGCGTGCCCAATGTACAGTCAGCATCATAATAACGCCATAATGGCCATACCATCCATCCTATGCAAATTATCGGGAAGAAAAAAATGCTTACCGTCCACGCATAAATCCACCGCGTCCTCTGGGTCCGCCACGGCCCCTGAAGTTGGGATTACCTCCTTGGGGTCTCGGGCCTTGTGGTCCGGAACCGCCGGTAGCTTGGGCTGGCGCTGCACTATCGGCCATTGTCTACTGCAAACAACATCCCGTTAAAAATAGCCGCCATTACGGTTCCGAAATAATTCGCGAAATTAACGGATAAATACTAATAAAACCTCAAAAACTGTTACATTTTAAGCATTTCCACTGGGTAATCAATAAGTTTCAATAAGATATAAACCTGTACATACGTATTTCCACCTTGGCGTGGGTTCGGTGACCGGCACACCACTCGTACCGACGCCAACGGCTTTACGCAATAAATACCAAGAATTGTGTGATTAAAATTAGCAGGACGGTTATTAAAGGGTCTAATGCATTCGATGTACTTACATTTGTTGTTTGCAGAACCACTAAACTTTTAACACAACACAGAATCTGCGGACGATGCTCGTCAAGCGCGAACGACGATCGAATGCAAAATGGACGCGTTGTTTGCGCTAGCGGGCCCGTCTCGAACAAGGGACGGTCGACGCGCACGCGCAGACACACAGAATGGCCAACAACGGATGTTAGGAATAAAAACGCGCTAAGTTTAAAAATGTGAACATGATAATACATAATTAATAATTAAATTCTATTATTAAGACAGACTATTCGTACATCAAAAAGGACTATTTTTTAAACATGTGTGTATCATTTGATTTCATATATATATATATATATATCTTGAACATAAATTAATTAAATATGGTCCATGTGTAGGGTATCAACGTGTTGGTCTAACTTTCCGCTATCAGGTTCAAGACGGTTTTTTAATCGCATTGTTCGTTACAAGATGTGAATACTAAATTTTCTTGAACACTTATTGTCGATTATTTAGTCCCGATATACATGAACATATGCACAACAAACATAACAAATAAAATGCAAAGTTACCATTGCTATATTATCGCCCTAGTATGCACCAATGTTCTTCAACTAGTTTTTTGCATGAAAAAAATCACAATTACCGTAAGTACTAATTAAAACACAGTAAAGCAGAAATTTAACGGACTCTGTAATTATCCTGAATGTTGGTTACCTGCTTACCTGTACCTATCTGAAGTTAGGTACGACAATAATTTATCATAAAATGCCCTGTGAAAATTGATAATTTTCTAAACGTACTGGCAATATTGGACAATCATTCTACATTTATAGTGTAGCCTAATGTGAGAAGAACCCGTTGAACACTACATGTACAAATTCATACTGTATAGCGTTATCTGAAGAAACTTTCTTGTAAAATATGTCGACGGAAATTACCAGCGAAGTAAGTAAACTATCAGGTTTTATGATACGTGATTCTTACGTAAAGAGCCCACACCATACGAAAAATATAATATTAGAACAAATTATCAACGGAAATTTAAATTATTTAATAACAAAAACTTGGCGCTAAAAGGTTATGTTACTGACCCAAAAGTCTCGGCGCAGTGGCGTTCCCATCGGTACCTTAACTGGTCAATCAAATTATTAATCCTACTAATATTTAGACGCCAGGAACCAACCCACAAAATATGTTTGTTGTTCTTACCTATATACTCAAGGTAAACAATTAGAGTTAGAGGCATCATCTGTCTCGTACTGACCATTGGTGAGTCTGAGTTCGAACACCAACAGGGTGCAAGTAAGTAATTACTGAAATTCACATATATCAGTGGTTTCCTGTGAGCATCAGACCTCCCATCAGGGTGAATTTTTGCTCAGTTTTCTGTGATGTTCAAGCAAAGAAAATATAATCCTATATAATCATAATGTTCAAGTAAATACAAATAATAATAAAAGTATTTCTATTATGAATCATAATTATGTTTAAATTAATGTGATTATTAATAAATAAATCCAATATGAATATAATCAAGAAATAAAACAATTTAAATACATATTTTAATCGAAAATCAACATGCATGCGACATCTACCGGCAACACATTGAAGCTACGCGACGCCATTTTGGAATTCCTGTTTTAACGACTGACAGATACTAACGCGCAGTGCCACTGAGTGCAACGTGAAATTCGCCGGTCGGAATTTAAACGGTTTATGTGTTGTGAGTGATAGTTTATGTAACTATTAGTGTACAGTGTATGTGTCGCAAACATGGATAGTATGTGTATACGTCGGGGTGATCAAATCAACTGGATGTGGCCGATGGAAAATCATCTACTTGTCGGAGGCGATTACTGGAAAATAGTAAGTTTATTTCTGTACATATATTACTAATATACGTAGTGTCGGCTTTGGGGTAGTTAACGCCCAATACAGCATTCAGTTTAGCGCCCTATATAAGAACTAAAAAAAAAAACAGATATTACGAAACATATAGTTGATGTCAAACATCATTTGTTTTATTTTTCATGTATATTATCATGTAACTCCTTTTTGCCCATATTCAGCAAGATTCCATAAATTTTATAGGTCCCATAAGCTATTGAATGGACAAATTGAAAACATCAATGTGACGGAAATTGCCAAAATAAATGTCAAACACCTTCAATAGCACTTGGGATTAAAACTTGGATATCTTTTGTTTATTTATTCAGTGTTTCCAATAGAAATAATCTAAAGTAACTGCATTCCCTAGATAATATATTTATTGTTATTATAACAATAAATACTTATACAAGAAGCTTACACGGTTAATAATATTGTCAATCCTAGTACTGTCAGTACTTGCTTGAATTCTTCTTTTATATTTATCAAGTAATCAATTATCCGGATAAAGATCAGTATTTTCTTCATTACATCATTAATATACATTACACGATGAGTAATACTGGCAACATTTTAGAATAATGAACATTTTAAATATATTATCTTACAGTAATATTGTCAATATTCTAAAATATTGACAGTAATATTGATCGTGTAAGGTGCCTTATAAACATACTCCTTTTTTAGTAGACCCTCAAGGCACCTTTCATGATCAATAGTACTGTCAATATTTTAGAATAATGATAGTATTACTGTACGATAACATGTTTAAAATGTTCATTGTTTTAAAATATTGACAGTATTACTTATCATGTAAGGTATAGTAATGATAGAATGAAGAGAATACTGATATTTATCCAGATTATTAATTACTTGATAAATATAAAAGGAGGATTGAAGCAAATCCTGACAGTGAATGTAGTTACTTTAGATTGTCTCTATTGGAAACACTGAATAAATAAACAAAAGGTGTTATCAAAGCTCTAATTACAAGCACTATTCAAGGTGTTGGCATTTGTTTTGACCATTTCTGTCATGATGACATTTTAAATTAGTTTATTACATAGCTTATGGGACCTATAAAGTTTATTGGATGTTGCTGAATACAGGCATTAGTGTTGGGAGAGAATTCTCTTTATTGGAAAGTATTATAATATTTTATCACAAATGAAATTAAATATATTTCATTCCTTTTTTTTAAGTACAGTCCATAATAAATAAATAAATACACAACAAAAATACATCTAAGCCTTATAAAAACACAAACCACGCAACACCGAGCCATTCCCCTCATTAGAAAATTGTATCACAGTTGAATCATTCTTATTTTTCACCAACTTATCAGACATGTATCGTAATAAAACTGAATCTCTACTCTGAGCATTCCCAGTATATGCAACACAAATCAAATACTCTTTATAGGCCTCCAGTAGAACAGGTAGAGGGAAAATAATTTTCTGTGAGTCATTGTACTGAAGGAAGTTACGATGGCACTCATGCTGAAAAATTAGATGTGAAAAATGATTGCTCCGATTATCATAAATATAAATATTAGCACCCCCTATATAATCATTGTTAGCCACATGCGGTGGTCGGCATTTAGTAGCAACAACCACCCCAAACAACAAACAGTCCCTATTAGTATAAACAGTTGGCGAAACAATCTCATTGTGCATAATCGGTAGATTCAAACTATTTTTGTACTCGGTTCGATAATCGAAACTCAAACATATTTCACTCTCCTTGCGCGCGACTTGTGTACAGAAATCGATGTGATCCAAATAGAATTGTTGTGAGAAATCAATGACATTATCAAAATTGTATATTTGGTCTTTTGTAAGTGTTTTTAGGGTGAATTTATTGTAGAAAAACTTGAATTTACTAAAAGGCAGTTCTGCTAATAAATTGTTTTTACGGAAAACCGCGTATAGGTTGTCTTTAGTGGCATCGAGGTCTTGTAAATTGCACTCCTCTAAGCCCCAATTAATAGCTAGCATAACCATATCGGTTAGATCGCCACGGTTTTCTTTAATGATCGACCTGAGTGTGTCCACTTGCATGTGGTAGTCGTTAAACAGTATCAGGCCTCTAGTGTACATTATGATATCGCCTAAACACTTTTCCGCTAATGTTTTTTGGTTGTACAAACGTGCATACTCGTAGCTGAGTAGTAGATTCTGCATGGACATGTTGTCTTTAACGTATTTCACGCAAATCGCTTGTAGTTCGTATAGGAAATACTTTTGGCTGGCGTAGATTAGGTTCCATGCATCTAAAATGTTGTCCACTTGGATGTTATCGGTGTAAATGTATTCGAGTAGTTTTTTGAATGTGTCCGCTTCAATGTCTTCGATTTGGATCAAGTCTGATGCCATGTTACCGTAGAACATTGATTCGAATACCGGGCTGCTGCATGCCAGCAGGAATTTGTGCGCTGGGATGTTTTCGTCGTCTATGCGGAAGATACAGTCCGACCATTCTTTTGTTTTGTAGAGGCTGGTTAGTTTTTCTTTTTTATACATCGACATCTGAAATTTAGAATTCATTAATTAGTCAATATCAGTAATTTATAGTCTGGTATTAGTTTGGCATAGACAAATGAAATATTTTAAAAAGTTTAACACGGTCAAAAAAAGGTGAACAAAGTCAAAAAATAAGTAAAAAATGCCAAAATGTCAAAACTATCAAAAAAATTAAAACAGCAAAAAAATTTAAAATGACTAGATTAATTCATCTACCACCACTTAATGGATTGCCCTCGTATTACATAACACTATAAATTTGATGTATGTAGCATGTATGCATTACAACTCATACCCACGTATTTACCAACCTTCCATAAATATATCGATAACTATTGAACCCATAAGTATTTGTTGCTATAGCAAGAATAAATAACTTATCTAGGGAATATAGTTACTTTAGATTCTCTCTATTGGAAACACTGAATGATTAAACAAAAGGTGTCATTAAAGCTGCAATCGCAAGTGCTATTCAAGTTGTTTGTCATTTGTTTTGGCAATTTCTGTCAGAATGATATTTTCAATTTAATCATTCAAATACCGGCATAAATGTCCTAATATACTTGAATTGACGCAGTAAATAATAAAATACTATTCGTGTTTTAAACAATCTTCTCGCGTGAATACCCAACACGCTATTAGCCAATCTAATCGCACTAGATAATTAAAATACAATTACATTCTTACGAAAGAGTAATTATGTATCTTTTGAATAACCGGTTTAGTTGTTTTGTTTACCGAAAGTGTTATAAATAAGTAATCTATTATTCAACTAAATCACAAACAACACTACGTTTTTCTATTAAACTTAATCAATTTAATTAATAAAATTAAATTGATTTAATTTAATGGAAAAATTCTAATTTATATACACACACACAGTTAATGGGTAATAAATTTATTGAACGTTGGTGAATACGGGGGATTCACCAACGTCCAATAAATTTATCAATAGTTATTGAACCCTTAAGTATTCGTTGTTATAGCAACAATAAATACATTATCTAGAGAATGTAGTTATTTTAGTTTCTCTCTATTGGAAACACTGAATAATTAAACAAAAGGATGTTGGTGAATACGGGCATTAAAGTATTTAATTTAAGATTTTATATATATATATATATATATATATATATATATATATATATATATATATATATTGGAATTTTTTATAGATCGAGAAGTGAACAATTTTAATAAATCTATATTAGCATGCTTGGCATCATATATCAATAAAAATAAATTTGTTTAAGACATTATTATAAAAATTTATTTTTAATTATAAATTTATTTCTAATTATAATTTTATTTTAAATTATAAATTTATTTCTAATTATAATTTTATTTTAAATTATAAATTTATTTTAAATTATAAATTTATTTTTAATTATAATTTTATTTTTAATTATAAATTTATTTTTTAATTATAAATCTTTTTTTAAGTTGCCAAATGTATTATAATTAAATGTTTGTACAAATACAAACACATTTCAGGTAAACTAGCCTACTGTTTGTTATCAGAAAATGTGGGTGTAATATATAATAAAAAGAAATACTGAATCAAATAAAAACTGCAGTTAAACAGCATTATATTTATAGATTAAAACACGGAGGTAGATAGAGATAGAAAATGGTTAACCTCTTAAAACTACACAATAATGACTAATGAAATGCAAATAAAACCGCCGCAACAATCCCGGTAACGATTCTGTGAATTAACAACGCGCAATTTGAATTTGTTTTGCGCGTATTATATATACTTTCAATAAACTGACAACAAATAATTCTTCACAATTAATCTATAAATCGATGAGTACTTACCTTGGGTGAAGATGTGACACTATTGTGCGTTCTCTGGACGGACGCAAACCGATTGTTTACAAGCCGCACTGATTCTCCGACCACTATTATATCCTTGAACTCAGTGCAAGATCATCCACAAGGCTAAAGCGACGCGCGGGCAGCAGGTACCGCAGCAGGGGGAGCCGACGGTCCTGCTGTTGGCAGCCGTAGACGCGCACATTTCGAAACGCGCCAATCGAACGACGCACGGGGCCTCGCCGCTGGTTATGTAACTAACTCGAAATGTACAGTTATAATACACACACACATACATACACACAGAGAACGAGAGACCGTTAAATTTATTACTGAAAAAAAATATTAGTTTGACTTAATTTGGCTGGTATTGACCACGTTTTAAAACAGATTTTTATATATTTCGTATGTTTTTTTACTCGTATTGCACTTATTTTATTATAAACAATTTATTTTAATAAAATTTTGCGATATTCTGTACTACAATGCAATTTTACATAAAACAAATATTATAATTATTTTAAAAATGATACAACTAACCCCCTTGGAGGAAAGTTAAACGCCATCTGGCGGCACCACATCAATTAGCAATGCACACCCATATAATAATAACCGTCAACATGCTCATGCCATCACCGGGTAGTGCCCTCTATGGAATAATATTCCAATAGCGTGCTTAAGATATCAGTACAAGGCCAATCTGAGCATGTTGACGGTTATTACCATATGTGCATTGCTAATTGATGTTGTGCTGCCAGATGGCGTTTAACTTTCCTCCAAGGGGCTTAGTTGTATCATTTTTAAAATAATTATAATATTTGTTTTATGTAAAATTGCATTGTGGTGCAGAATATCGCAAAATTTTATAATAATAAATTTAAAGTTGGTGTTGATGGCGTTTAACTTTCCTCCAAATGGGTTAGTTGTATCCTTTTTATTATTGAAAGGTTGTATACATAAGTCATAATTTGCATGCAAGGGTTTATTAACAAAATATCACTACAACGTCATCGCTGGTGTTATAATTTTTTTTTGTATTTACAATATATCAGCGAAACGGCCCGTTGTCCGTGCTCCTTGGTCGTAGTTTTTTCTTTCAAACTATCTTCTGTTGATCAGGTGTGATTGAGAGGAAGCGGTTTTGCATGGTGGAGTGCAGGCAGTTTAAGCCTTCTCTTCGCCTGCTGTCACTGCGGTTACACCAGACGCTGTCGATTGTGTGTCATCTGGTGTGGTGGCGCATGCCAGTGCAGGGAACTTCTTGTGGAGGGCCTGTCTGTATTTGGGATGACTGAAACAAATTAATAATCAATATTTCTATAAAGCAACGATTTTATAATTAGTTTTGCTACAACGCACTGCAACAGTCAAATATTATAATAATAGTTTTTAAATGATAAACTATTTTACCTGATACCATATACGATTGGATTGTATACAGCATTCGCCTTGGCAAAGAGTGAGCACCAAATGGTCTGCATCGGTGTCAGATTAACAGTGTTGAACATGCCCAGGTAGTTTGTAACCAAATACGGGGTCCATGCGAAGAACCACAGTGCAATCGTCATCAGGGCAATTTTAGCCAGTTTGCATTCGGCGCTGGTCGCAGCTGCCTCTGAAGATCGGAGGGAGGCGACATTCATTTTCTTGGCCTGCTCGCGCATAGCTTTTTCATGAGCAGCTACAGCCTTAAGAAAGTATAACAAAAATGTTGGTGGTTTATCATCAAATACTACTAACTATTCTGCTAATTAGCTAATAAAAAAATTAAAATATATTTACCCCCACAATAAACCAATAGGAGTAAATGATGGTGAAAAGAGGAAGGAAATAAACGAAGACGGAGTAAACCAGAATGTAGCTCCTGCTGAGCCATTCCTGATTCAAGTAGTCGGTGCCGCACGCCGTCATGTTACCCTCAGGGACGTATCTTTAAACATACGACATAATATATATATATATATATATATATATATATATATATATATATATATATAATCAAAACAATTAGGATTCTTATATAATTTCATGTACTTTTATTATTAAAAATAATAATACCTCAAACATTTAATTAATTTATTTTATTAATATGAATATATAAATATTCGTCGTGCTATTCTGTCCATAAAAATTGGCTGTTTCCAAGCGGTCACCCATCCAAGTACAAACCGTGCCCGACGCACTTTGGTTTCAATAATCGATCGAGATCGACATATTACACATGGCATAGTTATAAGTCGCCATTTTTTATATATTTGAGACGTCACGATCACGTGACTGCTTTTGTTTTTGATTTTTCGCAAAAATGTTTATATTCAAAATCAGGATAAAATGCTGCATCTTTAATGTTTCTTTAAAATGTTCACACAAACGGACCGACAAAGTTATAGGGCAAACAAAATTTCACATGCGAATAATTTTCACATAGGTCTAGATCTAGATGTCTAGATTTTGTTCAAATTTGTATGGGTTCACTCCAGTTCGGGTTTTCAGCCGATTTCTAAATTTGGTCGCGATCCATTGGCCGATGTGCCGGAATTTTGTTCACAGACATACACACACACACACATACAAGAAATGATTCTCAAACAATATTTATTTAGAATATTATTAACTATTGAGATTAAATTTTGAATCACTTTCGATATTTGTCAATCCATACCTGTTCCATCCGAACATTGGTGCTACTGTCCAGATACCAGCGAACGCCCAAATGAGGAAAATCCTCGCGAGACAAGATTTCGTCGTGAGAGGCTTCGCAGCGAGGCCTTTCACGATGACGTTATAGCGGTCTAGAGCGATAAAAGTCATTGTCCAGATGGATGCGCAGCCGAATAGGGAGCCTAACATTCCGTAGAGCTCACACATGAATGGCCCTATTATAAATTACACATAAAATATTATCAAATTCGGATTGAAATGTTTTAAGTACATACCAAGCACCCATGTTTCGTAGTAGCAGTTTATTACCATTGCGGGCGACATGGCCAACATCATGCAGCAATCAGAAAACGCGAGATTCACGACCAGTAGATTACTGGGTGTCCTCAGCGGTTTAGTGCTGCAGAAGATGTAGACGACCATGCCGTTGCCCATGACCGAGACGAAGCCGAGTACCCCGATGACGAACCCCAGGATTCCGTGCCAGAGGGGGTTCAGCGGGGGGAACTGGTACCAGTGCGGCGAGATTAGGTACAGCATCTCAGGGGCCACCTTGTCGACGACTGTAATGTTACCGCCAAAACCGCCGGACATGGCCCTCTGTGCCGTCCAAGCGGCATAGCTCGGTTCACCCATCACAGACATTGTTGAGTACTAAAGTGTGTACACGAAAAAAGAATCTAGAATATAAAAAGGATTAACAAATTTATAAATCAACACAATAAATGTCTAAAGGTCGTTTTAGACAAGACAATTTCTTGATTCAAATGTTAGTCAAGATGCGAGATAAACTAAATTATCTCGTATCATACAACTAATTATTTGAAATATTGAATTGGATGATAGATCGAATGGAAACATATAACGCGTTCTATTTGTCAAGGACAAATTGTATGGGAGGGGGATATATGAATTAATTTCTTTAACAACTTTTGAGTTAAGAAATTATCTTGTCTAAAACGACCTTAACATACGACAAAAGGACTCGAAAGCAATAACCATAGGGTTAAATAATCTGTTCTGAATGAAATAGAAAATATTATGGCACGATTGTATAAAACCAGATAACTCCCGAGTTAATTTGACATCCGTGATTTTAACCCTCACTTTTTCCAACTTTGACATATATTGCGACGTTGCCATATATAACCAGAAGTACATGCCGCTAGGTTTCATGGCTAAACCCCTTTCTCTGGTACGGAGTAGATGATATTCTCATCTAAACGTACTCCAGTGGTTCGGAATCTACGCTAAACTGTAGGTCCACCTGTAGTGCCAGTTGCCAGCACTATAGGCAGAGAAAGACACCCATACGTCAGGAGTGGCGTGAAAATGGTCGGAAACGAACATGACGCTAGGAAATTAAAAGTTAAAAATAATTTATGCAAGATCTAAAACAATATAATCATGGGTTATTGGCGATTCAAATGTCCACAGTTTTCGTCGAACTAGTGAGATCTTTGTTATTGTTTGATCAACTGATTAGATAAAAATTACACGATTTTGATTACTTGGAGTAATGCGTGGTTGTTAATTAACTTTTGATATATAACTAGACAGACCTTACACACATATTGTCACATATATTATGGGAAAATACATTTTAAGCTAGTCGGTACTCTATCTGGTGGCAGAAAATGGACTAAAATCCATTGGGTAAGATTTTAGTTCATTTTCTGCCACCAGATAGAGTACCGAATCGCTTAAATTGCCCATAGTTACCTAGCCTTTATAAAACCGAGCCTATATGTATGCATATCTTTATTATTATTATTTATTTATTTTACGAAAAGGGGCGTATTGTTTTTAGTAGCCCAATATTTTAGGACAGCCCTACCCGAAAATCTATAGCCAGATCCAAAATTGTAATAAATGCAGTAACTATCACCATTTCAAATTCTACGGCGGAAATTCTAAAGAAACGATAGCCTAATAAGGATCTCTCTCAAATTCTACTGTTGATTGAGTCTATAACTCCACTATAATTTTTTACCCAATGATTTTACTCACTTTTTCGTCAAGGTGTAGAACGCCCGCCTGAAGCTGAGAAAATCGCAAGACTGCGGCTCGGTGGCGGTGGCGCGACTTGTTTTATTTATACCCAACGGGTGGTAATCTAATCAATTAGACTTCTTAAAGGCGGAAAATGTACGCGACGGTTTTAAGGTTTTAATCTCTTAATTTGATTTCTCCTTGCAAGGACATACAACGTCTTATTGGATTATTTACAAGAACCGGACATGTCGATGTAATAAATAACTTCGCAACAGTTGTAATTAATATAACAAGAATTTTACGTTTATTTTGCTTTATAATTCATTCTTCATGCGACTACCTGCTTCTACCACTGTTGTTCTTCATTTCTGCAAATTCGCCAAGTAAATATTATACTAAATGTAAATGATACAACTAACCCCCTATGAGGGTTAGAAAAAACCATTTCGAACATTTCATATCTATTTTATAATCAGTAATATGTGCCTATGCGCATATCATAACCTACAATTCAAGTCATATGTCAACTGTCGTTATATCAACTGTCAATATGTCAACTGTCAATATGTCAACTGTCATATGTCAACTGTCATATGTCAACTGTCATATGTCAACTGTCATATGTCAACTGTTATATGTCAACTGTCATATGTCAACTGTCATATGTCAACTATCATATGTCAATTGTCATATGTTAACTGTCATATTTAAACTGTCATATGTCAACTGTCGTTATATCAACTGTCATATGTCAACTGTCAATATGTCAACTGTCATATGTCAACTGTCATATGTCAACTGTCATATGTCAACTGTCATATGTCAACTGTCATATGTCAACTGTTATATGTCAACTGTCATATGTCAACTGTCATATGTCAACTATCATATGTCAATTGTCATATGTTAACTGTCATATTTAAACTGTCATATGTCAACTGTCGTTATATCAACTGTCATATGTCAACTGTCATATGTCAACTGTCATATGTCAACTGTCATATGTCAACTGTCATATGTCAACTGTCATATGTCAACTGTCATATGTCAACTGTCATATGTCAACTGTCATATGTCAACTGTCATATGTCAACTATCATATGTCATATGTTATATGTAAACTGTCATATGTCACATGTCAACTGTCATATGTCATATGTAAATTGTCATATGTCAATTGTCATATGTCAACTGCCATATGTCAACTGTCATATGTCAATTGTCATATGTTAATTGTCATACATCAACTGTCTAATGTCAAGTTTAATTTTAATTAATAAATTGTAATTTTAATTTCAATTTTTTAAATTTAAATATAATTTGTTTCTTAAATTAAAATTTTAATATTTTTTTTTAAAATAAAATTTTTATTTTTTTAATTAAAATTAAAATTAAATATATCATAGATAAGTAACTGATTTTTTTTCATTTACTCTTTCTGTTGTTTTATTTAAATTTAAATTTTAATTAATTAATTTTAATTTATAAATTTAAAGTTTTTTAATTTTAATATTTTTTTAAAATTTTAATTTTAATATTTTTTTTTAAATTTTAATTTTAATATTCATTTTAAATTTTAATTTTAATATTTTTTTTAAATTAAAATTTAAATTTTTTAATTAAAATTAAAATTAGAATTAATTAAAATTTAAAAAAATTAAAATTCTGCACCAGTTAAATTTTAGTGTTTAAGACTTGTAATGTGGAATGTTTTGAGTAATAAATAAAATAGTTTGATACCTTGCGAAATGGAAATCTCCGCGCGTAAATGTTGTAAACAAGTCCGAGCTCGGCGCGGAGAGATATCTTTTTTTTGTGACTACGAAAATAAACTTATCATTGTTATACGAACATAAACATTTTATATGCGTATCTTGAATTTTGTAGTAAAATTAAAATCGGTGTGCGGGAAACAGAGTTTTTTTTCCCGATATCACCGCAGTATACAAGTTAAATAATTTGTGGTCTGATGGTGATAGATTAACAATTTGATAATTAAAATACTTTTGGTGTGAATTTACACACAAAAATACAAGAGATGTTACGTGAAATTAAGACAGCCCCAGATATTAAAATTAATTTCATATAATTATTATATCACACTACTGTATTACAGTGCATAAATTTGGTAATAGTGTAGTGTATAATTGTAATGCGAACAAATGAATTAAATTGTCGTACGATCTCAATCAAAGTACGTCGTATGACGAAAAAACAAACGCTACCATCATATCTCAAAAATCGACTTACCCCAATACACCCAGCACCCATTTACACTAGACCTCTAAATAAATAGAATTAAAATTAAAATTAAAAAACAATTTGATAATTAAAATACTTTTTTGGTGTGAACTTTGAAATATATTTAATACACGTAACACCAAAATGCGTTTTAAAATCAAATTATGTTGTATGTGCATGAAATTGTTTTGTGTGTGTTAACTGGATTAAAAAATTAACAATCAAAAAAAATTCATAGCTAATTATATTTTTTATTACATATATAGTTTACTAGTAGTCATGTGTAATGAGAAAAAAAATGTGAAAACCACCCACTCCCCAGGTTTTTAATTATTAATAAAACGTAGTCGATAATTTCATTCCTAAAAGTATTTGTTGCAAAACTCGCGGACTCCCCTTGGATGATAGTAAAATGGAACCGGTCCACGCTTAACAAAAAATGTCTATAAATATTTCCGTGGCCAACGCAGAATGCGATAGAAAGAGACGCGTGATTGTTGCTTAGTGGTCTGCGCCGTCGCGAGATACATTCTTAGTTTATTGTCCGACGTTACCAGACGGCTTAGCTAAATAATGTGTGTTTTGCATTACATTCAGTGGTTTTAATTGCAAGTACTTAAGTAGTGCAGTGAGTTCTAGTGTAAATGGGTGTTGGGTGTATTGGGGTAAGTCGATTTTTGAGATATGGTGGCAGCGCCTGTTTTTTTTTCTCGTCATACGACGTACTTTGATTACGATCGTACGACAATTTAATTCATTTGTTCGAATTACAATTATACACTACGCTATTAATAAATGTATGCACTGTCATACAGTTGTGTGATATAATAATTATATAAAATTAATTTTAATATCCGGGGCTGTCTTAATTTCAACTAACATCTCTTGTATTTTTTTTTGTGTAAATTTATTTGTACTGAATTTACACACAAAAAAATACAAGAGACGTTACGTGAAATTATGACAGCCTTTTTATTTACCAATTGGTGCGATTCATCTGTAAATATTACATTTATTTGCAGGTGAATCGGATACTCGTAACAAACGCGCTCGGGTTTTTCCATACAAAAAAACGCGCGGTGTGAGCTGGCGCGCGCGGTGCGTCATCCTCAGCTCGAGCATTTAATCTCATGTAATCAACTAGTCATGCAGACATAATTTTGCATCGGTTAAATTTGCGTGTTAAGACTTGTTATTACAAGGAACGTTTTGAATATTTAATAAAATTGCATACTTTAAAAAAAATTAAAATTAAATTTAATAAAAATAAAATTTAAAAAAATTAAAATTAAAATTTAAAAAAATTAAATTAAAAAAAATTAAATTAAAATTTAAAAAATTAAACTTAAAATTAAAATTAATTAAATTTAAAATTAAAATTAATTAAATTTAAAATTTAAATTTAAATAAAACAACAGAAAGAGTAAATGAAAAATCGAGTTTATTTCGACAATTTTGGGCATAAAACGTTATGAAAATATTAACTATTTTGATGATATTATGTAATAAGCGCATCATAGTTGCAGTAGATTTTTTAACAATTTCTGAAAGAAATCAAGTCATATATAAAAAAATATATTGCTACAAAATTTGTATATAAATAAAAATATATTTATTTGTAAAATATATAGTAATATAAATTATAAAATACAAGAAATAATACAGGTAAACGACGTAATTGCTACTCAAATGAGGTGGAAGGCAGATTCAAGCGAATTATTCACATGCAGAAAAGAATTTTGCTCTCTTACAATTTGTTTCTATATCATTTAAAACACTGGTGGTTCGTTAAATTCTATAGCAAGGTACTGATTTTGTTGCTGTTAAAAAAAACGCTTTAAAGGCGCACGCCTGGGTTGCGCGACGACACAAAGTTCAGAAGCTCCTCGCTGTCCTCGCAGACGAACGGCTTCAGGTGGTGGCAGGCGACGTCGTGCCACTTGAGGCCGTCATTGTAGAAGTTGTTCAAGATGGACAAGCACGATTCATCATTGCCCTAGTAACATTAAACTCATATTTAATACTCTCACTTTACGACATCTATTTTCATCATCTTATTGATTTATAATATCCATCAATTGTATTTCATATGACATACGATATATGTCAATTGTTATATGTCAAACTATTATCATGTGTCAACTATCATATGTCAATTGTCATATATCAATTGTCAAATGTCAAATGTCATATATCATATGTTAAATGTCATATCATTTATCATGTCAATTGTCATATGTTAAATGTCAAATGTTATATATCATTTGTAATGTTAATTGTTATATGTCAATTGTCATATATTAAATGTCATATGTCAAATGTCATATATTATTTGTCATGTCAATTGTCAATTGTCATATGTTAATTGTCATATGTCAATTGCCATATATCAATTGTCATATGTCAGTTGTCGTATTTCAATTGTCATATATCAATTATCATATATTAATTGTCATATGTTAAATGTTAAATGTCAAATGTCATATGTCATGTCAATTGTCCTATATCAATATCATATGTCATATGTGAACGAGCTTGCTCTGGTTGGTAGGAAGCATCTATCTACCTCATCTCTGCTCGTTACACCTTTTTCAAACGATACAGACGTTTTCATTGTTTTAAACAATTCCACGAAGAAGAATTTTATCTCTTGAAAAAAATTATGTGTGGAGGGGGGTCTTTTACTAACCTAACTATACCCGTCAACTATTTCAAACGACTTAACTAAAACTTAAAAAAAAAAACTTAACTTAACTACATTATTTCTCACATTTTTTTTACGAATCAGGCGTAATATAATAAATGAAATTAATTAAATCATAGAAAGTAGCTGATAACATTGTAGTGCATAGTTCAAGTGGTTTGAAACAGTGGACGGGTGTTGTTTGGTTGGTGGGAACCCCCCACCCACCCCACTTTTGCTCGCACAGTTTTTCCATAGGATAACACTCTCCTTGGAATAGTTTAAACAATATAAAACATCTGTATCCGTTGAAAAAACTATGCGAGCAAAGGTGGGGTGGGCGGGCGGCCCCTACCAACCAAACTATACCCGTCCACTATTTCAAGTGACTTGAACTATACACTACATTATTATTCACATATCTTTTTTTTAATTCGTCTTAAATTCATAAGTGAAACTAATTGATTCATAGAATGTAACGGATAACAATGTAGTGCATAGTTCAAGTCGTTTGAAATAGTGGATGGGTATAGTTTGGTTGGTAGGGGCCGCCCGCCCACCCCACCTTCGCTCGCATAGTTTTTCCATAGGATAGCACTCTTCTTGGAATAGTTTAAACAATATAAAACGTCTGTATCCATTGGAAAAAGTATGTGAGCGAAGGTGGGGTGGGTGGGTGTACCCCACCAACCAGACTATGCCTGTCCACTATTTTAAATTACTTGAACTCTGCACTACCCTGATATCCATTATTTTCTATGGTTCAATTAATTTCATTTAAAAATAAATTACTATTAAGTTTTATAGATAATTCAAATCATTCACATAAGAGCAGGAAACATTCTCCGAGGGAGGCGCTGTTATCGGTTTATGTTACCTCCCTATAGAACACTCTGTATATGATTAACATTGTTTTAAAAATATTGACATATTGACATTGATATATTGACATATTGACATACAACATATCGACATGTGACATATTGACACATGACATATTGACATATAAATATGACATATTAACATATGACATATTGACATATTGATATGACATATTGATATATGACATATTGACATATTAACATATGACATATGATATATGACATATTGACATATTAACATATGACATATGATATGACATATTGACATATTAACATAAGACATATAGTTATATGACATATTGACATATGACATATTGACATATGACATATTGACATATTGACATATGACATATTGACATATGACATATTGACATATGACATATTGACATATTGACATATTGACATATGACATTGACATATGACATAAGACATATTGAGATATTGACATGACATATTGACATATGACATATTGACATATTGACATATTGATATATGACATTGACATTGACATTGACATATAACATATGATATATGACATATGACATATGACATATGACATATGATGTCATATATCATATATCATACATATATGGAGCGATATAATAGTCATGGTAATTAACTATATCCTTTGAGTTTTTTTTATCTAACTAGCATTGTTGCTAATCTATTTACGATATAAAATCAGTTGGAAAACTTTCTGTTTTGAAATTTCAAATTACCTGTGCTGCCTCTCTGTTATCCGGCTGCGCTTGTCCATAACCCCCAGTGTGACTCCAATCTCCGCTGTTTCTCTGGGACGTGGGTCCGATCTTGGCGCCGGATCCCGACCAGAACCAGCCATTAATGTTGGACGGTTGCAAGTCCGACCTGTCGCAGCCGGCGAAATTGCATTTTCTACCCGACGTCCAAATGTAACGCACGTTGCCTCGTGCAATGCGCTGCTTGATGAATTCGTTCTCTTGTGGGGTCTCTAGGGACACGGCGTCCATACAGTGTCTTCGGCAAATGTTACGCGAGTCAAGCCAGTCGACTTCCAAGCCTCTTGTCGGTTGGTGTTCCCAACTGAAGAAGTAGGAGTGTGTTACGCCACGGGCGTCTCTGTATGTTGCATGACGGACCCCTAGAAAATAGATCATACATAGAATTCAATTAACTTCATTGAGTTTAATGGATAAGAATAAATCTAGCTTACGAAATATAATTACCCGGCGCGTTCACCATTTATTTGCACCTATTCGAGTAATTCATAATTATATTAGTGTTTCACGAATGATTGTCATTTGTTACATCTGTCACTGTTTCTGCCACCGCCATCTGTCAGCTGTCACTATTATTCTTGGATTATTAGTGGGAATATGTTTAGGAATTCAAAAATTTATTAAAATAAGTTATTTAGAGATTTTCGATTTTATAAAGGCTAGGTAATTATAACCCGTGATTATATTGTTAGATGTTGCATAAACTTTTTTTAACTTTTTATTTCATAGCGTTATGCACCTCTGTTTATATATAGCAACGTCGCATTAAATGTCAAAGTTTGCTAAAGTGAGATTAGAATCACGGATGTCAAATTAACCCGAGTTATCTGCTTTATACAACTGTGCCTCAGAGTTAAATAATATAAGCTTATTCGGATCTTTTTATAACGATAAGTTTCGCCTTCCGGTACCCTGTCGCCAAGTCCCACGGCCAATTTCTGCCCTGGACGTTTCTCTCGAAAAAATAAAAATTTAAAAAAAAAATTTAAAATTTAAAATTAAATTAAAAATTAAAAATTAAAAATTTAAAATTTAAAATTTAAAATTTAAAATTTAAAATTTAAAATTTAAAATTTAAAATTTAAAATTTAAAATTAAAAGTTAAAAGTTAAAAAACAAGATAAATAAAAATTAAAATAAATTTAAAATAAAAATTAAATTAAAAAACAATAAAAAAAATTTGCAATTATAGATCAGCTTTGTGACATTTGAAATTTCGTTGTAATCAGCTTTAAGTAATTTTTGTTTGTTTGAATATGACAGATGACGTTAAACAATTCTAATTAATGTCCAATCTGTAAGGCACCTTACAAGATCGATAATACTGTTAATATTTTAAAATAATGACAGTATAACTGTACGATAGCATGTTTAAACTGTCATTATTCTAAAATATTGACAGTATTATTGAACGTGTAAGATGCCTTTATGACTTTTGACAATTTTGAGACATAATGCGACGTTGCCATATATAAATGAAAGTATATGAGGCTATGAAATGGGAAAATTAATAACAAGTTATGTAACATATAACAATATAAGCACGGGTTATAGTTACCTCGTCTTTATACAGCCGAGCCGAAGACACATTTACAAATTAAAAATTCGAATACATTAACTCTCCTCTACTACCACTTAACTTAATATTAAAACATTTTTTGTTTGAAAAGCTGAAATATTCAGTGTTTATATATATATATATATATATATATATATATATATCTTTTATTGGCATAATTATGTTATGTCATACAGGATGTTATGTAATTCGAGCGCAATGAATTACATAACACCCTGTATAACATAACATAATTATGGCAATAAAATATAAGCACTGAATATTTCGTCTTTTCAAAAAAAACGTTTTTATATCAAAATAAATTAATCATGAACGAATAAAAAATTCCACTGAATTTTTTATGTAATTGCTTACGCCACTCTTGAAACACGTTGCTGCAGGTGTAAGTTAATTTGTAAAACGCAGTGTGTGTGTGTGTGTGTGTGTGATGAATGCATTTACAATTTTACGACTTCTATTGTCGAGCGTGCCTGATAATAGGGCCTTCAATTATGGCTTGGCTCTCTCGCGCCTGTTACCCGACGCGTGGGAACTTTGTGTGCGCGTTTCGCAACGCACATCACATTATCGTTCGTTCGTTCGTTCGCTTGGCAATTAAACAATGAACAATCGAGAGCGAAATTGCCGAGTTAATGGGTAATTGAATTTGTTTGTTGTTACGAAATGGATTGATGAGACCAATGGCCTTTTATATAAAAATCAAACGTGTTTAGTTTAAATAACATAAAAACACACCATTTGAAATTTGTAGGTGTACTTTACATTTGTAAAAACATAATGTGATTTAAGGTCGGTTTATGCTGAAATAAAATAATAAATAATAAATAAAAATAAAGTTCAAAAGGCTATTTTCTATAAAGATGTTTATGACCACAAAATAATAAATAATAAAATGATGTTGGACGAACTTTATTTAATAAATAACTTTGTACGGTCGTTGCCTGCTGATATGATTTAATTTAAACAATTTATAAAATTTTAAATTTTAAATTTTAAATTTTAAATTTTAAATTTTAAATTTTAAATTTTAAATTTTAAATTTTAAATTTTAAGTTTTAAATTTTAAATTTTAAATTTTAAATTTTAAATTTTAAATTTTAAATTTTAAATTTTAAATTTTAAATTTTATATTTTAAATTTTAAAAATTGTTTAAATTAAATCATATCAGCAGGCAACGACCGTACAAAGTTATTTATTAAATAAAGTTCATCCAACATCATTTTAATATTTATTATTTTGTAGCCATAAACACATTTATAAAAGATAGCCTTTTGAACTTTATTTTTATTATATATTACTTATTATTTTATTTATAGAAGAATAAGAAATCATTCTATTATGTTAACACAATATAATATGAAAATTTAATATTAATGCCAACTATTTTGTATGCATTACTTACTATTTGCACAACTTCGTGGGTCGGGTAAGGCTAGTCTTCTTTGGGCCATCACCATGGCAGCTCCAAAAACCAGGAGTGCAATTTGCCGCAGCATGTTTACTGTAATTAAGAAAAAACAAATTAATTTTATGATACAACTTGCCCCCTAGGAGGAAAGTTAAACGCCATCTGGCGGCACCACATCAATTAGCAATATCTATATGGTTATCTAGGGAATTTAGTTACTTTAGATTCTCTCTATTGGAGACACTGAATAATTAAACAAAAGGTATCATCAAAGCTTTAATCACAAACGATATTCAAGGTTTTTGATATTTGTTTTGGCATATTATGTCACAATGACGTTATCAATTTATCCATACGATAACTTATGAGTCCTATAAAGTTTATAAAATGTTGGTGGATACCAGCATTAGAAAAGTATTTGTGATTCCAATGAATGCGTACATTTTTTTCAATCAAACTAATAGGTGAGTAATAGATAATGTTTGTTATTTTGAACGCATAAGTAGTAAACTCTTGAATATTATATTAATACATTATTGTAAGTGTGATATTATTATTATTATTAGTATATATCATAAGATCTGCCACAATGAGCTTGAATCGGGCCATACCAGAATCATCTAATTTAAATTCCTTCAGGGTTTTAAAAAAAAAAAATTATATTTAGCAATAGTTCCGTTGCGCCTAACGGACACTACGAATAAATTTATTTGATACACCAAAGTCACCGATGACTAGATCTGTTCTTCAATCCAGTGCACAGACATTGACCTAGAACCGCAGTCCGCCGGACGACAATGAACTCTCGCGGAATGCTCTCGCCTCATTTTTGCCCCCGCGTTCGTTCCGAAAATCGCGCCGGCGACTTTCACCATCACGCAGCGGCATCGATTTTCGGAATTCGTAAAAGAGTTACATACACACACACATATATATATATATATATATATATATATATATATATATATATATATATATATACATATAAAAAAACGAACGATGGTGGCGGATGGCTCATGGCACACGCTCGCTCGCATTATCAATTCCGTGTCAGACGCGTTCGACTGTCCTGGATTGCGTCGTTCTGTACACTTCCTGTGCAGGCAACTGGGTCGTCCCGCTGACCGACGACTTGTACGATTTATGATACCGATCGTAAAGATATCAAAGTAAATGATGGAATAATAACAAAAAAAAATATAACTGGTAATGGTTGCTGTTTTTTTTTAAATGAGCTAAATACTAAAAAATAAAGACCTTTATTTGGCATTTCCCTCACAAAAAAACTGTTCTTCAACATCCATAACCACGTCACTGACCACAACAAAAATATATAAAAATAAAAGTACAAAAATACTATTTGAATAAAATTATATTTATATAATTATGGTGTAAGTATTTCTTGCCATTGTCGGCTATCTGAATGAAGAATCACCAGATGTATCAATGTTAATTAATAATTTCTCAAAAATTTTACTCTCCGGTGGGACTTGAACTCACGTCTCCGATAGCTGGAGACGTGGGTTCAAATCCCACCGGAGATTGAAATATTTACAAATTTTTACAAATGTTTACGAATTACAAGTTAATTAATATGTGAAATTAATTGAATCATAAAAAATTATGGATAATAGTGTAATGCAGACTTCAAGCCATTTGGAATAGTGGACAGGTGTAGTTTGGTTGGTGGGGACCACCCGCCCACCCCACCTTCGCTCGCATAGTTTTTTCAATGGATACAGATGTTTTATATTGTTTAAACTATTTCAAAAAGAGTGTTATCCTATGAAAAAACTATGCGAGCAAAGGTGGGGTGGGCGGGTGGCCCCCACCAACCAAACTACACCCGTCCACTATTTCAAATGTCTTGAACTATACACTACATTGTTTCTCACATTTGTTGTTTATACAGTAGGCGTAAATTAATAAATGAAACTAATTGAATCATAGAAAATAACGAATAACAATGTAGTGTAGAGTTCAAGCCGTTTGAAATAGTGGATGGGTATAGTTTGGTTGGTAGGGGCCGCCCGCCCACCCCACCATTGCTCGCATAGCTTTTCCATAGGATGACACTCTTCTTGGAATAGTTTAAACAATATAAAACGTCTGAATCCATTAAAAAACTATGCGAGCGAAGGTGTGGTGGGTGGGTGCAGCCTAAGCAGTAACATCACACATCTAAAATTTTATATGAGGTTGATCAAAGAGAGAAAAATTGATTATAAAATGTTTATTGGAGGTTCAAATTAATAAAATATAAGCAATAAAATAAGAAAACGATGATAACATATTTATCAGAGTAAAAAAACTCTAAAATTCATGGATTAAGTTGGCGTTTTCATATTTAGCCAACTTGTGATGCATATGTAATAGCATAGGCGAAATTGTGTATAAGAAATACGCACCGTTTTCTTTAACTAGAACATAAATTCAGTTGCAAAAATACGTATGCAAAAGAATAATGTTGCACGTATTCCGTAGTCTAGGTGAGAATGTCCATAGTCCCTGGGTAATCGTGAAATTAAATTTATTATTTTTTGTTCAAAATGAGAGACTATGGACATTCTCACCTAGACTACAGAATACGTGCAACATTATTCTTTTGCATACGTATTTTTTCAACTCAATTTATGTTTTAGTTAAAGAAAACGGTGCGTATTAATTATTTAGGTTCACAATTACCGAAGGACTATGGTCACTATTCCAAGTGTTCTAGAGTTGTTTTGACAATTTCTGTCACAATGATATTTTAAATTTATCCATTCAATAGCTTATGGGACCTATAAAGTTTATGGGATGTTGATGAATACGAGCATTAGACTATTTTATTATGAAACGAGGTGTTTTACAATCATTGTTATAGCCTCATAAAAAGTTGTTTAATAATCTCTTAATTTTATTGTAATATAATGAAATTTCAATTAGTATTCATCTAATACGGATGCAGTTAGTGTTGTGATGTAATTACATTCTTTGGCTATTCAGTTTGTTATTTATAGTACCCAGTACATATAAAATTTATAATTACACCATTTAGAAAGAATTATGCGTATCAAATGAACGAGTCGTGATAGATTGTATCTATTGAAGGTCTTTCTTGTATATTTTAAATAGAAAAAATGTATATACTAAATACAAACATCCTTAATTACTTTAACATCTAATGGATGCGATAAGAGCATTTTAATATTTAGTTTGTAATTTGAAATAATAATAACATGCAATAGTGTGTATGTCGCAACAACTAGCCAAATATAGATGTAATTTCATAGCAAGACGGATGGAAGACGGGCATATGAAGCAACCGCAATTACAAAATGTGCAATATTAATATTAATCTCTCGGCTGGCTTAAACGAGCGCTCGCAGATGATTTCGTAATGCACTTCTTGTGAAACGCGATTTTAACGTGTACTATAAAATTAATCCTGTGCTGAAAGGTGCAAATTAAAATTACAATCACTACAACAAACAAATCTCAAGCTGCTGTGTGCTGTGTGTATGTTTTACAAAACGGATTCTATCCGCTACTCTCATATAGCATGCAAAGGTGCAAATTACAATTACTGCTCGCTACCTGTCGACTATTGTCATTAGCGTGACTACTGCAGCGGCGTAAATAGAAATTGCGGGTGCAATAACATCTTCTCGTCGGGCAGAAGCTAACACATGTGCTCTCTCGTACACTATTATTATAATTATATCCGTAATCAACAGGAACGGAGAGCGGAAAGTGAAAGCCTGCACACATCTTTATTGGTAGATGTTTTCATATGTATATAAAATATTCATTAGGATGAGTAAATGAAAAAAACTTTCTGCAGTAACGTTTTTAATGTTTCTTATATATATATATGGCAACCATGAAAATTTTAGTTCATGGTTGCCATATAATAATAATAATCTTTATTTTCAATAAATGATTCGTCTACAAGACGTACAAGTGACATTAAGTCGGAAAATAGTGTCAGACCTAAAATAATATAAAATGCGGAATGGACAGTAGGGCAGATTATTAGAAATATAAAAGTTACATAAAAAATATTATTTAAACACTTTTGAATTAATATAATCACTTATGGAGTGAGAGTTCATAAAGATATGCATGTACCTGCTTTTTAAAAACCTTATAATCGCTAACACATATATATCATTTTCTTTTAATTGATTCGAAAATTGTACTGATTTTGTTTCCCAAGCACTCTGTCCGTAAATGAATAATTGATTTATTTTAACAAAATTTAATATTTTAACCATCACATTTAATAATAAATGTAATTTATATATATTTTTTTTATTTCGAGAAACGTACTAATTTTGTTTCCAAAACACTGTTTGACAAAATTTAAATTTAACGTTCATATAATGAAAAAGAAGCTCAAAATATATATAAATCCAATATAAGGAAAACTTTTTCTTTTTTTAACATTAATTTTGTCTTCTAAATTATTAATAATTATAATTAAAGGAAGAAAGAATCGTCGATTTACATAAATACCAAACACAAAATCTTCTCATTTTCAAAACAATTCAAATGTGACTTACACCACTTTCATTCTCACAGACTCAATTAATGCAATTCAATTAATTTCTGTGTAAATAACAATAATAATCGATAATTCGCTTTAAAATTACGTTATACCGGTTATACTGATTTGTATTATAAAAGCGCGGCGTGCATTTATTACGGGCGAGTTAAATAATAGCACCAGCATGAACTTTAACGGATCGCACACTCTCTCTCCGGCGATTTTCCGCGCTTTTATATTCTTTTATATAGAGAGTAGTACTTTCATTACTGATTCGCATAACGTAATAATGGTTTAATTGATTGTATAACTTAAATGGGAATAATAATAAACACCGATTGTTTATACAGAGTGATTCATAACTGAAAAACTGAAAATTATATTTCTAGCTAGTAAAAATTCAATAATCGCAACAGGTTTGATTATACTTGTCAACCAACAAACAGTTGTTACTATTAACGAAAATTTTATATGCTATTTATATGCCCATATGCTATTTTATTAATGATTTCATTATAAAATTTTAACACAAAATAACATTTACTTTTATTATTCGTTTTACATTTTTTTTTTCGAAACCTGTGTGTGAAATGTATTCTTCTTATTATTGCTAGAAATCGTGCTTTTATCTACTTGACAAAAGTTATATTTATATTTTTACTTTATTATTTATGTATAATAAAGCACTATAATCATAGAAAATAACAGATAATAGTGTAGTGCATAGTTCAAGTCGTTTGAAATAGTGGACGGGCATAGTTTGGTTGGTGGGGGCCCACCACCCACCCCACCTTTGCTCGCATAGTTTTTTCATTAGATATAGATGTTTTATATTGTTTAAACTATTACAAGAAGAGTGTTATCCCGTGGGAAAACTATGCGAATAATACTCTTCTTGGAATAGTTTCAACAATATAAAACGTCTGTATCCATTGAAAAAACTATACGAGCAGAGGTGTGGTGGGTGGGCGGCTCCCACTAACCAAACTATGCCCGTCCACTATTTCAAATGACTTGAACTATGCACTACACTATTATCCGTTATTTTCTATGATTAAATTAATGTCATTTATTAATTTAAGACTAAAAAGATATATGTGAAAAATAATGTAATGCATAGTTCAAGTCGTTTGAAATAGTGGACGGGCATAGTTTGGTTGGCAGGGGCCACCCACCCACCCCACCCTTGTTTGCATAGTATTTTCATAGGATAACACTCTTCTTGGCATAGTTTAAACAATATAAAACATCTATATCTAATGGAAAAACTATGGTATCGAAGGTGGGGTGGGTGGGGGGCCCCCACCAACCAAACTATGCCCGTCCACTATTTCAAACGACTTGAACTATGCATTACATTATTTTTCACATATATTTTTTTAAATTATTTTTAAATGAATAAATGACATTGATTTAATCATAGAAAATACCGAAAAAAATAGTAATGTCAAATTTGTTAAATATGCCAAGAATGAAAAAAATAAAAATGTCAAAAATGGGAAAAATTAAAATGTAAAAAACGACAAAAATGAAAAATGTCAAAGTCATTCAGAAAACGGTGTGATATCCAATAACAGATATTTTTTATTAGCATTAAACATGTCGTTTATCAGTCATTAAAATAATATTAAATCGTTTGATCAAGTATGTTACTATTAATTAATTTAAAACAACTGGTCCATTTGATATAATTTGTAATTATTTAATACTATATAAAATATGAATTTAAAATTTTAATTCATTTATTTAATTAATTATTGTCACCACATAATACGGTTCATGTTGTCGTGTTGCGCAATAACAGTTGTGTATGAAATTAGGTGAGCGTTGCATAAATTTGTTTCTGCCACGGCATACTGGTACCTATATCGGTGCTGCTCGACATGCGTTTCTCCTATAAAATCACGACGTTTATGTAAGGCCGCTGCTGTGTGTGTACTATACGTTGAAGATGTCAGACTGGTGTTACAAAAAGACTGGTTCACATTTTGTTGAAACGATTGCAATCTGAATAATTGTGTTTAAGACTCAAATTTATTGCTTATCGAAGAAAAAAAAAATTCTATTTTTTTATTCGTGCTTTCTCAAAATATATATGAGTTTCACGGCATCTGTGTGTAATTCACGTAAAATATGTATTTTTATGAGCTTTTTACAATCTGGATTTTTTAAGGGCAGTCTCGTATGGGGTTTTTACAAAAATTAATGTTGTATAAATAGGTACACTTTACTACACAGCTCGTCAGTCATCGTATTAGCTTGATAATGGCTAGAGCGTAGCCAAAAATATTCGCAAACAGCAATAAATAACTGATAAAAAACAAAACACATATATATATATATATATATATATATATATATATATATATATATATATATATATTTTTCTGTATACGTATGTGTTTCTAGTTTATTAGGGTAGTGCAGCAATTAAACGCAATTTACTTGAAGTACACTTAACTTCCTTTTGCCAATATTTCGTAGCTTACATAACTACTTCATCAGGGCTCGGAGTATGTGAATTAGCTATAGATGTAGATGCAGCATACAAATGGTATTTACAGAAAATTATTTTTAAAAAATGGCTGAGGATGAAATAATTTACATTTGATATATAAACAAATAATGTCAAAAGTTAGGGTGATGTGAGTGAGTTTAGCAAATAATAGTGTAGTATTGTAGAAAACATTTCCGTAAATAACGACCGTTTTTGACGTCATAATTGTACACCTTAATTATGACGTCAAAAACGGTCGTTATTTACGGCAATATTCAACCTAATGCAATATATTGTCATAAATTACAGTGATGAATTTATTTATTTTTGTTTCTTTCTTCATTATTTTATTTAATTCTTTTTGTCTTCTTTATTTCAGCAACAGAACAAGTCCCAAAGTAAAGGAAATGTTGCACTAAACCGTAGCTGCTTAAAAGTGAGTAAACTATATGAATTATATTTTTATGTTGCATATATTGTTGTTAACTTTTCATAGTTCTGTTTATATATAATTTAAAAGTTTATAACTCGAGAGTTTTCTGCTTCCTACAACCGTGCCTTATAATACAATAAAATATAATATAATTTATATTGATGTATTTGTGTTGTCTCACAGGTATTTAAGTTTTGCAAATAATTATGTGAAGCCCTGGTATTCTAAAAAGCGTCGGCGTAAAAATGGCTGTTTTTTAGTATCATTTTTTTAACTGTTTACAATCAGAGAGAAAAAAACGTTGGCCTCTAGATGGGCATCCCAAAAATGCGCACAAAAAGAACAATTTGGTGTAACATGAGTTGACCAACACCAATAGTTAGGTTACCTAATAGTTTAATTTTTAGTTTAAAATTTAATTATGCACAAACGAATGAAAATTAAACAAAAAGACAAATATTGATAAACATTGTCAAATATTATCAAATATTCTCAAATATTATCATATAAATATATAAAGTATAAATAAATATATAATTATTCGTTGTTATAGCAACAATAAATACATTATCGAAGAAATGTAGTTACTTTAGATTCGCTCTATTGGAAACACTGGAAAATTAAAAAAAAATGTGTCATCAAAACTCCAATCACAAGGGCTATTCAAGGTATTGACATTTATTTTGCCCATTTCTGTCATAATGACATTTTCAATGTATACATGCAATAGCTTATGGGACCTATAAAGTCATAAACTTTATAGGTCCCATAAGAACATCCCATAAGGATGTTCGTGAATAATTGGCAAAAGACTATTATCTTCACTTCACATACAAACTTGCATATATTTATATTTGATTTTATGCATGATATTTGTTTTACTTTTGGTACAATAAACGTTTTATTATTATAAAACTTTTCATGTTTTTCTTTGAGCGGCATTAACACCATAAGTGATATTTGTTGCACTTTTAAAATTGTTCATGGTTTCCTAGATTAATTTGGTTAGTCAACAAAAAAAATAAAAAAAGATGTAAATTTGAAAATCTCTATATCAAAATTTTCATGTTAATTTTTTTTGCTTAAAATTGTTTTTTCTATTAAACGTTTCATTTCTGCATGTACCACGCTCTATACTATATAGTATATACCAGCATAAAAAAGTATGAGCGTATTACATGCAGAAATGAAAAAACAATTTTAAGCAAACAAATTCACATGAAAATTTTGCAATAGAGATTTTCAAATTTACATCTTGTTTTAATTTTTTTGTTGACTAACCAAATTAATCTAGGAAACCATGAATAATTTTAAAAGTGCAATAAATATCATTGTCAGTATTTTTATTTAAATCCAAAATTTCGACTAGACAATGCAAAATATTCATTACGAAAAATTTATTTCTTGTTAAGCCTATTCTTTGACAGTTTTTTTTGTGAATTATTTTTGTATGCTGGTATTTAAACTCCACACTGGGCACCACTCACCTGTCCTGGGTAAATAAATTCCTTTGTGGTAGAGAAGAAAAAGTACACAAATTGGAAGGCACTGCGGACGATACTGGCGCTGAGGTGTTTCGCCGCTCGTATATAGCCGTCCTACATCCCCACGTCCAGTAACCTACATCGTGCCCGCGTACTCTTTGCCCCCTTGTGCTGAAGAAGCGGCCGAAGAGCTCCTCCTCGTCCATTAGCCGGCGGTGGGAGAGGTTCGCGCGGCGCAAGTTAATCATTTCGCGTGTGTAAAAATGACAATAACCGTTTTCACTTTTGAATTTTAATGCGCTCTTTATCGGTCGCTTCCGAAATAATGGGTCCGATGATAGTACACACACACACACATACACATAGCACCAGCACAAGCACAGGCAGCAGACGCGTAGCTTTCTAATGATTCAATATTTGTAGAAAATTACCGTTTCATGCAAGAAATGGAATTTCAAGCTAAATATATTCAATGAAAATAACATCTAATGAAAGCAGTAGCGTAACTAGCTGTTTTTTTACTTTCTGAACACAACACTATTCTATAGAATAGTGGTGTGTTCAGATATTTTCCAAAATATGCATAAATACATACATGCATACATACAGACACACAGACACATAGACAGACATTTTTCAAAAATAATTTATTTCGACTATATTAGTTATAAAATGTAAAGAAAAGTCAAAATTAGCAATTATATTTTTTGCAAAAATAATACCTTCCTTAAAGGAAGGTATTGAAAACGTATAAAAACGTCAAACGTATAAAAGCGTGAAAATGTTTAAAAACGTGTAAATGTTTAAAAACGTGCAAACGTATAAAAACGTGAAAACGTTTAAAAACTTGAAAACGTATAAAAACGTATAAAAACGAGAAAACATGTAAAAACGTGACAAAAAAACACGTAAAAAACGAAAAAGTGATAATGTCACATACTCATACCCTAACACACAACAGAAGGATCCGATGATGGATAGCCAGTTAAAGAATTGTAACAAATCTAGTAACTAGTACTGTGAAAATGGCGAATCGAAACGACGAAAATTTGATGTTCCGTTCTTCGACGTGATGGTTTCGAGACATTTGTATTCATTTTATTTTTTAATCTCCCTTAACTTCAATTCCAAGTCTTCATCTTCTCGCAATCCCCCTTATTTTTAGATATCCTGTTTATATTCATATTGAGCTCCCATTTCTTTCATTAATTTCCTTAACATGTAGACGGTATCCTCTTCATCGTTCGCTATTGTTATCACTTGGTCATCCGCAAATAGTAAACATATCATAGAGGTTTTTACATTGTTTAAACAACTCCAGAAAAAGTTTATCCTATTAACATAAATATACAAACAGAGACGGCTGGGTGGTTGTTTCAAGACGACCCAGATTAATCAGAGGAGTTTTATTGAGATCGAAATTGTTGAATACAATACAATCTACAATAAATCTGCTGACAACTGCTTGTTGCCTTGACACACATATAAATTCCATTACAAAAATTCATCATAATTTTTATTAGCTTGAAACCCATTCAGCGTTGAATATTAATTATAATCAAAATAATGCAATTTCAATTTGTCCAGTCTCCCGTCCGGCGCTACTCTCTCGTTCTATACGTGTGACCTTTTGCGACGGCACGATTTTGGTATTTCTGATGGCAATCACAAAACCACGATATGGCTATAAATTGCATCCTTTTTTTTGCCTATTGGTTTTGTTATTGCTGTTTGTGTCAGCACCTGCAGGGAGGAGAAGGGCGAGCCGGTTGACACAATGTGCCGAGCCCATTTAAGGAAATCACTAATTGCATTGTGAGCGCGGTTCTACCCATCCGGTTATGTCTTTCGCGCATGCAAATTGAAAGTGTAAACAGGTGTACAATCGGGTTGATTTTATTGGCGTTTATGTCACTGGAAAGTTTTTGTGTCCAGAGGTTTTTAATGATTTATTAACATATCGTTTCGCATCACTAACGCAGGTGGTGTGACACAAATATATATATGTTAAATTCAATATTGTTTCAAATGTGTTATTTGTATGTTTCTATGTGAAAATTAATAAGTTACTTGTCAAATAAAGAGATGCTTTAATTAGAAATTTCTGGGTAAAATATCTAGTAGATTGGTAAAAACACAAAGCACCGTCCGTCCACTATTTCAAACGACTTGAACTATGCACTACACTATTAACCGTTATTTTCTTTGATTAAATTAATGTCATTTATTAATTTAAGACTAAATTAAAAAAATATATGTGAAAAATAATGTAATGCATACCGTAAAACGAGGTTACTTTGCACCGCGTGGGGTAACTTTGCACCAACGTCCGAAAAAGATTCATCGTGGAGCCATATGTGTAGTTTCTAATTTAACTGCGCAACATGTTAATCACAAGATGGAAGTGTCATCTGTAGATCTTCTGAAAGAGTGATTAGGACATTTCTACATCAAAACCTAACTTTACGGGACTTGTTTATGACACCAATCTGTTGCAGTTTTGTTTAGTGTTGAAAAATTGCGTGTTCTACCGATTCGTGTGTAATACTATCAGATAAGTCACCATTTTAGTACCAGTTACACATCTTTGGCTATATATTTTGATAATTAGTTTATATTTAAAATCATCTAGTAAGTACTTGTTAACATTTTTAACACGTGGGGTAACTTTGCACCACAATATGGGGAGACTTTGCACCAACGTCAAACTGTGTTAAAACTGGTGAAACATTTTTTTTTTTAATTCACAAAATATATAAAAGACAGAAGAAAGGCAATAGGATATATCAGAAAAGACAAAGCGAATCCAACGGGATGATGACACTGATGATCCAGTATTGCAGGACTCTTCAGATGAAGAATATCCCAATTTTCAAACATACTCGGAGCAAATGGTAAAAGAAATGGAAAAGGAAGAAAAATCTGCAATGATGGAAGGTACGAAATCTCTAGCAGATGCTCTTGGCATAATTGCCGCAAAGAGAGTTGTAGGAGAATACATGATTTTCAAATACGAAGGGGAATTGTTTTCTGGTAAAATAATATCATTAGAGTTTTAATTTCTTCTATGGTTAAATCTATCAAGTCGTGAAAATTGCCTGAAAATCCAGATGTTTCATACTATGATAGGGAGCATGTATTTGACAACATAAACCCCTCTACCATGGTAAATAGAAGAGGATTGTATCGAATTCCAGAAATGGAAAAGTTGGGTTGGCTGTAAATAATTAATTTGCAATGTGTCGTTTATGTTTTTTGAAGAAAAAATCAGTTCCATGAATAAATTTTATGTGCTCTATTGATTTATGTTTTTAACTTCGCATCTTTCCTATATACAACGGAGTTTGGATCAAAATGATGTGATGGTGCAAAGTATCCTACTCAAAGGGGTAACTTTGCACCAAATTTATATAATAAATATTGAATAATAAATTATATTTTATATTAAATAGCAACTAATAACACTAAACAACAAAATGCAACAAATCCCATATTTTTAACGCGCTTCAAAAAATATTTGTGTTCAATTAAAGACAAAAAACCTGAAAAATGGTACAAAGTAACCTCATTTTACGGTAGTTCAAGTCGTTTGAAATAATGGATGGGTATAGTTTGGTTGGTAGGAGGCACCCACCCACCCTACCTTTGTTTGCATAGTTTTTTCATTGGATACCGATGTTTTATATTGTTTAAACTATTCCAAGAAGAGTGTTATTTTATGAAAAAACTATGCGAGCGAAGGTAGGGTGGGCGGGTGGCCCCTACCAACCAAACTATGCCCGTCCACTATTTCAAACGACCTGAACTATGCAGTACATTATTTTTCACATATATTTTTTTAATTTAGTCTTAAATTAATAAATGACATTAATTTAATCAAAGAAAATAACGGATAATAATGTAGTGCATAGTTCAAGTCGTTTGAAATAGTGGACGGGTATAATCAGGTTGGTAGGGGCCGCCCGCCCACCCCACCTTTGTTCGCATAGTTTTTTCATTGGATACCGATGTTTTATATTGTTTAAACTATTCCAAGAAGAGTGTTATTTTATAAAAAAAACTATGCGAGCGAAGGTGGGGTGGGCGGGTGGCCCCTACCAACCTGACTATGCCCGTCCACTATTTCAAATGACTTGAACTATGCACTACATTATTATTCACATATATGTATTTTAATTCGTCTTAAATTAATAAATAAAACTAATTAAATCATAGAAAGTAACGAATAACAGTGTAGTGTATAGTTCAAGTCGTTTGAAATAGTGAACGGACATAGTTTGGTTGGTATATTCGCACAAAACTTTTTACAAAAAATCTCCCATTAAACAATACTGTGAAATAGTATGTATATTAATAAGAAATTTATTGGGAAACATGATTTAAAATAAAATTGATGGTAAAATCGCGGTGGATCCTCCAAATATGGATAAAAAATTAACAACAATACGTAACAGAGTATAATATTTCTATATTTACACCCTGTACTCATAATATAGTATGAGTACTCATCATTTTTTTTTTAATTGCCACTTCGCCCCTGAAACCAACCATTTTATTGGTCTGATTTGATTTATATGAGCGACGACCGCATTAAACCATCAACCTCGATCCATCACCTTCACGAGCCATCACAAGCTACAATAATTCAACTAAGTTTTCCCCAGCGGCGTTTTAGGTACTTTTATATTGCAGCCGCATTGGGGCACGCACGATTCGTCTCGGGGCGATATTTAAAAGCACCAAAAAAAAAAAAATTGGAGTACATCACATACACACACACACATACGTATTTGAGATGAGAACGCGTCGTGATCGAGAGCGGAAAAAATGGCACGAGACGATAACGATCGGTTGTTCGTTCTATACATTAGCATATGCTGAGGAGAGTTTGCCTAACAGCACTATTTGCATTCGTAATAAGACGAACAATAAATAACCGAGAAAGAGTTTGCTAGAAAGGATTCATTCTTTACAGTTTCATAATAGTACATTTATTTATTAGTGTTATGCCCGTATTCACCAACATCCCATACACTTTACAGATCCAATAGCTATTGAACCCATAAATATTCGTTGTTATAGCAACAATAAATACATTAACTAGGAAATGTAGTTACTTTAGATTCCCTCTATTGGAAACACTGAATAATTAAACAAAAGGTGCTCTAATTGCAAACGCTATTCAAGGTTTTGTGACATTTGTTTTGGCATATTCTGTCACAATGATGTTTTCAATTTATCCATTCAATAGCTAATAGATAACTTGACAACGTCATTGTGACAGAATATGCCAAAACAAATGTCACAACACATTAAATAGCGTTTGCAATTAGAGCTTTGATGACACCTTTTGTTTAATTATTCAGTGTTTCCAATAGAAAGAATCTAAAGTAACTACATTCCGTAGATAATATATTTATTGTTGCTATAACAACTAATACTTATGGGTTCAATAGCTATTGATAGATTTATAGAACGTCGGTGAATACGGGGGTAAGTGTTGGTGGTAGAAATTGCAAGTTAGGGAAAAATTAAAAAACTACCCATTTATCATTTTAGCTATCACCTATCGTTATATTATTATAATATCTCATCTCATTAGAAAGTAGTAATATGAGAGCGTGGCTGTTGCTTGTTTTAATTGCAACTGTTATAAATATTATTTAAATTATAACAATTAGCTACAATTAATGCGGGCAGAAGCGTTAATAATTCTAGCGTTTAATCCAATTATATATATTTTTGTCTGGAGCACAGAGCAGATGATAGGCAACATTGGCCAAACAATTACGGTTGTGTTAAATTTCCAACTCTAGGCGCTTTCGTTTAGCATGGTTTATCATTGTTAGTCGTCCCCGTGGCAGTCGTGCGCCGCCGGTTGTAAGGGCCGAGGTAGAATTATGCGCATCGAAAGCGGCAAATAGAACAAGAAACAATAAGCCCGTACCAGCCCAGGAGTGATAAACGAAAGGCACTTCTATAGATCGAGTAGCCAAACTTTTAATCCCTTTGGGGGGGCTGTTTTTTTAAATGATATTCGACACTTTACTAACATCGTATGTATTAAGTGATCATGGTGTAATGTAAAACGTATGTCTATGGTGCATTGTCATAGGGTTGGGGTATATCTATCCCATACCTGTTATGTACCCGAAACAAATAAATAAATAAATAAGAAAAGAAGTAATGTTATTGAGGTTATAGTGTTATAATAGAAGTATAAAAAAACTTACATATAAGACAGAAAGCCTGCTAAATATATTCATATTCCATTATTTCTAATCCACTCTACACTATCGCACTATTATACCGCAACAATTCATCATTTATATACATTTACAACTTGTTATAAATTTAATGCTTGCATCGAAGGCCATTTTGTAGAATAAATGTGTTTGAAACAAAATTTGGCTCTTTTCCGCAAACGCACGCTTCATTACCGACTTTTTGTTTTCGCACCGTCGTCAGCCATTATGAAATATTTGAGACAGAAACAGCGTTTTCTTAATGTACGAGAAAGATAGCAATATCATTTGATATTCCTATAAACAACTCTAGCCATAATAATAGCGATATGTTCATTAGAGGGTACCCCTATTATAAACGAAGATGTATAAAATGGCATTCAATGTAAAGTGATGAAAACACCGAAGAAAATAGTAATTTAAAGCTAAACGTAAGTTTAAATTTAAAATAAACATAGATAATCCTAATACATATTTAACGTTGTATTTAAGGATAAATATACTTAAGGATACATAATTATTTTTTAGGTTAGACATGTTTTTTAATGAACCAACAATGTAAGCAATCAATTGAACAATTATTCCTAACAATTTTAAGTTGTTAAGTTTTAAATATACTTAACACATTTTGAATAGAAATAGGTAAAAATATTTTTAAATATTCATCCTAACAAATATTTACCATAAAAGATGTTGCTTATACACCGACTAATGAATAATTAATGATATAAATTTGGAATGAATGTAATTAGATAGTATTTTATTCAAATTCTCCCAACGTGTTTAGTTCTAATCATAATTTGAGACGCATGTGAACACAAGTCTCTCTCTCGTCAACAAAAGGAGGCATTACGCGGATGTGTAATGATGGAATCTGTCCCCCCATTGTGGTTACATTGTAACTGGAACCAGTCAAGAAAGTAGGAACATCTCTTGTGAATGCACATGACACGGATTATGCAATCAGCTGCCGGACTGGCGCGTACGTACGCGCGCACCTTTAATAACAGATTACGAAAAAGACCACAATTAGTAACAATGTTGGAAATGCCACGCGAATTAGTGGAGATGTAATTACGAATGGAGGGGACTATACAATTGTTGCACAAACTGGTGAAATTTCGCCGATTGTCCGCGCGAATCCTATAAATTGCAGATTTTTGCAATTTCGCAATGAGAAGTAAATGTGCCGTGTGATTTTTATCGCTACTTGGAGATGGTACGGAGGATCGTGTGCATTTTTTTATATGGATAATGTTGTTCTCCTTGATCCAATAGCTATATTCTTTAACGATGAATTGTACGCAGTTCGAAAATGGTAGTCGCATCCTTATCTCAATGTCGAATAATTTTTAATAATGGAAATCGTTTGAGTTCTATACATATACAAATATACAGGATGATTACAAACTTCTATGTCTTAAAATCATATTTTTTGTTGGTATTGAAAATACATTGTTTAAATATTTCTTGTTCGTGAAGATGATAGACAAACTGCCTGTTTTTTTCTCCCGTTTTTATAGGAATCTCGCTTATCTTAAAAAATTACGATTTACTAATTTTTCTACTAATCAATAATCTAAAATGAAATTTAACCCACCGGTTGCCAACGTATACAGGAAAAAATTACAATAATTATTTATTTCGTCTATTTTGGGCATAAAGCGTAACGAAAATTGAAATTTGGTTTTGCTAAATTGTTCACGGCAACTATACCTTCCTTCTGATGTAATTATTTTCCTGAAAAGTTATAGCATATTTCCACAATCTTAGTTTGAAAACGTCAAGGGGTTTCCGGTAAAACAATACCTTCCTTTACATCAGTGATGTATTCGAAAAGTAAACAATTATAAACAAAATTAAATACACAAAATATATAAGTTTTTAACATTGCAAATAAATCCACATTATGCATTGAAGAAAATGTGCTGTAATAAATACAACATAATTTCTATATATCAAATTATTCAGACATAATTTTTCTTAATATTTAATTCCATCACTGTATATAGTTGAAATGTTACTTTAACTAACTACATTCATATAAGAATTTCATTAACAAAGATAATTAAATCAACCTAATTGCGTATATGCGCGCATCCACAAGACCTTGCCTGCCCATCTCTGGGTCCCACCAGGGTCAAGGTGTAGCCCGTTCACCGCCGCCGATATCTTCCCCGCCCCCACGCCCGGCCTAATGAGTCGAAACGCCGCTCGTAATTGCGCAATTAAACCCCCGTCTCCTTTAAATTCGCCAAGGTTGTGACGCGTGCACGCTTTCAATCGGCACACACGGGGAGGACGATCAATGGGAATGATTATTGCTCGTCGGAAGAATGAAAGTTACCTCTGCGCCGAAATTAAAAAAATTGCAAACGCCAACGTCCGCTCGAAACGCACGAAGAAAGTATGACGGGCGTTTTTAGACGTAGCAATTTTCACGGACCTTTAATGAGGCGTACGCGAAAACGCGTGGACTTTTACCATGAAGAAACGAACGTGAAGAAATGCATTTTCTGGGCGATGGTTATAATCTGATTACATTTTAATGGATTTATCGAAAAACAGTAGTAAATGACTGTAATAACGGTGCGCTTTTTTTTGGTGTGCTTGTTATTTTATTGTCACAAATTTAGTTAATAAGAAAATCCTATAAAATAAGGTGTAGAATGTGTATTTTCTTTTCTACATTACTAGGATATATAAAATTACACCAAGAGGAATTAAAATAAATGCATGTACACAATTTTAAACATGATTTTTTTCATCTTAGTGAAAATCTTCTTGTATAGTAGAAAAAAAGAAAAAATACTTTGACTATGATATTTAAGAAATATATTTTCCCAATTATTTGCATATTTGGCATTTTTGCAATTTTACATTTTCATTTTCATTCGTTGTAAATTAATTTGTGCGTAAATACATTTTAAACTAATTATATAACTACGCAAACCAATGAATTTTCTTTTCTACATTGCTAGTATACCGTATAAAATAACACCAAGAGGAATTACAGCAAATGCTTACACACAATCTACACAAGATTTTTTTTATTATTTTCATCTTGGATGTAAATCATCATAGAAAATATACGTTGGCTTGATTTTTTTGTATATTTGGCATTTTTACAACTTTACATTTTCATTGGTTCTAAATTAATTTATTACTTAATTACATTTTAGACTATTTATAAAATAACACCTAGCTCAGTGGCCAAGTGGTTAGAAGAGGCGTCGTCCGTCTCGTACTAAGCATTGGGCCGATCCCCAGCGGGGAGCGAATTTTCGCGAATCACCTTTCACAGTTTTCAGACGTTTTCTGTGAAATTAAGATAAATACTGGGTGATTAAACTCCTCTGAGCTTCTCCCTTGATCGGCGAAAAAGCCTCACGGCTGATAGCCCTACAAAGACAGAAGTGTTTATAAAATAACTACGCAAACAATGTTATATCAACCATTAGGTAACCCAAGTTACACCAATTGTTAGTCAACTCATGTTACACTAGATCATTTCCCGCGCGAGTTAAGTAGGTATTAATTGAAAAGAAAAATATAAAGTTAGTAACTTTATATTTTTCTTTTCACTACAGGAGATACATAATATTAAACAAATCACCCTGTAATCTTTATTTTTTAAATATACGATTGTTTAACGTTTAATGTTTAATTATTTAACGGCACGTCGCTTCACGCATCGCTGCAAAGAAGTCGTGAACATCAATTAATTGAGTAATGCTATTTAATTAGGGCCCCGAACAACATAAGCTGAGAACGCCGCGGGCGTTGTTATTGCATCAGCGTGCTGTGCTCTGTGTGCGTTGAGAATATTTCGAAACGATTTAAATTTGATTTGTTGCCAAACTCAGCTCATCTTTTCATGTAAACTTACGCAGCAGCGGTAAATTACAAATTTAATTATAGAGCAAACATTACAAACGTTGTAATATTGTAACGAGGTACATCATAATAATTTGCAAGTATGTAATCTTTCACGAACAGCTTGCGAACATAAAACGAACAGCCCACGAACATTAAACGAACACCCCGCGAACATTAAACGAACAGCCCAGAAACGAACAGCGCAGGAACAAACAGCCCACGAACGAACAGCCCACGAACGAACAGTCCACGAACGTTAAACGAACAGCCCCGGAACGTTAAACGAACAGCCCACGAACATTAAACGAACTGCCCCGGAACGTTAAACGAACAGCCCCGGAACGAACAGCCCCGAACGAACAGCCCCGGAACGAACAGCCCCAGAACAAACAGCCCACGAACATTAAACGAACAGCCCCGGAACGTTAATCGAACAGCCCACGAACATTAAACGAACAGCCCCGGAACGTTAATCGAACAGCCCACGAACATTAAACGAACAGCCCTGGAACGTTAATCGAACAGCCCACGAACATTAAACGAACAGCCCCGGAACGAACAGCCCACGAACAATAAACGAACAGCCCCGGAACGAACAGCCCCGGAACGAACAACCCTGGAACGAACAGCCCCGGAACGAACAGCCCCAGAACGAACAGCCCACGAACATTAAACGAACAGCCCCGGAACGTTAATCGAACAGCCCACGAACATTAAACGAACAGCCCCGGAACGAACAGCCCCGGAACGAACAGCCCCAGAACGAACAGCCCACGAACATTAAACGAACAGCCCCGGAACGTTAATCGAACAGCCCACGAACATTAAACGAACAGCCCCGGAACGAACAGCCCCGGAACGAACAGCCCCAGAACGAACAGCCCACGAACATTAAACGAACAGCCCCGGAACGTTAATCGAACAGCCCACGAACATTAAACGAACAGCCCCGGAACGAACAGCCCCGGAACGAACAGCCCCAGAACGAACAGCCCACGAACATTAAACGAACAGCCCCGGAACGTTAATCGAACAGCCCACGAACATTAAACGAACAGCCCCGGAACGAACAGCCCCGGAACGAACAGCCCCAGAACGAACAGCCCACGAACATTAAACGAACAGCCCCGGAACGTTAATCGAACAGCCCACGAACATTAAACGAACAGCCCCGGAACGAACAGCCCCGGAACGAACAGCCCCAGAACGAACAGCCCACGAACATTAAACGAACAGCCCCGGAACGTTAATCGAACAGCCCCGGAACGTTAATCGAACAGCCCACGAACATTAAACGAACAGCCCCGGAACGAACAGCCCACGAACATTAAACGAACAGCCCCGGAACGTTAAACGAACAGCCCCGGTACGAACAGCCCCGGAACGAACAGCCCCGGAACGAACAGCCCACGAACATTAAACAAACAGCCCCGGAACGTTAAACGAACAGCCCACGAACAATAAACGAACAGCCCCGGAACGAACAGCCCCGGAACGAACAGCCCACGAACATTAAACGAACAGCCCCGGAACGTTAAACGAACAGCCCCGGTACGAACAGCCCCGGAACGAACAGCCCCGGAACGAACAGCCCACGAACATTAAACGAACAGCCCCGGAACGTTAAACGAACAGCCCACGAACAATAAACGAACAGCCCCGGAACGAACAGCCCCGGAACGAACAGCCCCGGAACGAACAGCCCCGGAACGAACAGCCCCGGAACGAACAGCCCCAGAACGAACAGCCCACGAACATTAAACGAACAGCCCCGGAACGTTAATCGAACAGCCCACGAACAGCCCCGGAACGAACAGCCCCAGAACGAACAGCCCCGGAACGAACAGCCCACGAACATTAAACGAACAGCCCCGGAACGTTAATCGAACAGCCCACGAACATTAAACGAACAGCCCCGGAACGAACAGCCCTGGAACGAACAGCCTGGAACGAACAGCCCTGGAACGAACAGCCCCAGAACGAACAGCCCACGAACATTAAACGAACAGCCCCGGAACGTTAATCGAACAGCCCACGAACATTAAACGAACAGCCCCGGAACGAACAGCCCCGGAACGAACAGCCTGGAACGAACAGCCCTGGAACGAACAGCCCCAGAACGAACAGCCCACGAACATTAAACGAACAGCCCTCTAACATTAAACGAACAGCCCCGGAACGAACAGCCCTGGAACGAACAGCCCCGGAACAAACAGCCTCAGAACGAACAGCCTCAGAACGAACAGCCCACGAACATTAAACGAACAGCCCCGGAACGTTAATCGAACAGCCCACGAACATTAAACGAACAGCCCCGGAACGAACAGCCCACGAACATTAAACGAACAGCCCCGGAACGAACAGCTCCGGAACGAACAGCCCCAGAACGAACAGCCCACGAACATTAAACGAACAGCCCCAGAACGTTAATCGAACAGCCCACGAACATTAAACGAACAGCCCCGGAACGAACAGCCTGGAACGAACAGCCCTGGAACGAACAGCCCCACGAACATTAAACGAACAGCCCCGGAACGAACAGCCCCAGAACGAACAGCCCCAGAACGAACAGCCCCAGAACGAACAACCCACGAACATTAAACGAACAGCCCCGGAACCTTAATCGAACAGCCCCGGAACGTTAATCGAACAGCCCACGAACATTAAACGAACAGCCCCGGAACGTTAATCGAACAGCCCACGAACATTAAACGAACAGCCCCGGAACGAACAGCCCCAGAACGAACAGCTCCAGAACGAACAGCCCCGGAACGAACACGTTAAACAAACAGCCCCGGAACGTTAATCGAACAGCCCACGAACATTAAACGAACAGCCCCGGAACGAACAGCCCACGAACATTAAACGAACAGCCCCGGAACGTTAATCGAACAGCCCACGAACATTAAACGAACAGCCCCGGAACGAACAGCTCCGGAACGAACAGCCCCAGAACGAACAGCCCACGAACATTAAACGAACAGCCCCGGAACGTTAATCGAACAGCACACGAACATTAAACGAACAGCCCCGGAACGAACAGCCCCGGAACGAACAGCCTGGAACGAACAGCCCTGGAACGAACAGCCCCAGAACGAACAGCCCACGAACATTAAACGAACAGCCCTCTAACATTAAACGAACAGCCCCGGAACGAACAGCCCTGGAACGAACAGCCCCTGAACGAACAGCCCTCTAACATTAAACGAACAGCCCCGGAACGAACAGCCCTGGAACGAACAGCCCCGGAACGAACAGCCTCAGAACGAACAGCCCACGAACATTAAACGAACAGCCCCGGAACGAACAGCCCCAGAACGAACAGCCCCAGAACGAACAGCCCCAGAACGAACAACCCACGAACATTAAACGAACAGCCCCGGAACGTTAATCGAACAGCCCCGGAACGTTAATCGAACAGCCCACGAACATTAAACGAACAGCCCCGGAACGAACAGCCCCGGAACGAACAGCCCACGAACATTAAACGAACAGCCCCGGAACGAACAGCCCCGGAACGAACAGCCCTGGAACGAACAGCCCCAGAACGAACAGCCCACGAACATTAAACGAACAGCCCCGGAACGTTAAACGAACAGCCCACGAACATTAAACGAACAGCCCCGGAACGAACAACCCTGGAACGAACAGCCCCGGAACGAACAGCCCCAGAACGAACAGCCCACGAACATTAAACGAACAGCCCCGGAACGTTAATCGAACAGCCCACGAACATTAAACGAACAGCCCCGGAACGAACAGCCCCAGAACGAACAGCCCACGAACATTAAACGAACAGCCCCGGAACGTTAATCGAACAGCCCCGGAACGTTAATCGAACAGCCCACGAACATTAAACGAACAGCCCCGGAACGAACAGCCCCGGAACGAACAGCCCACGAACATTAAACGAACAGCCCCGGAACGTTAAACGAACAGCCCCGGAACGAACAGCCCCAGAACGAACAGCCCACGAACATTAAACGAATAGCCCCGGAACGTTAATCGAACAGCCCACGAACATTAAACGAACAGCCCCGGAACGAACAGCCCACGAACATTAAACGAACAGCCCCGGAACGTTAAACGAACAGCCCGGGAACGAACAGCCCCGGAACGAACAGCCCACGAACATTAAACGAACAGCCCCGGAACGTTAATCGAACAGCCCACGAACATTAAACGAACAGCCCCGGAACGAACAGCCCTGGAACGAACAGCCTACGAAACGAACAGCCCCAGAACGAACAGCCCCGGAACGAACAGCCCACGAACATTAAACAAACAGTCCCGGAACGTTAATCGAACAGCCCACGAACATTAAACGAACAGCCCCGGAACGAACAGCCCCAGAACGAACAGCCCCGGAACGAACAGCCCTGGAACGAACAGCCCACGAACATTAAACGAACAGCCCCGGAACGTTAAACGAACAGCCTCGGAACGAACAGCCCTCGAACATTAAACGAACAGCCCCGGAACGTTAAACGAACAGCCCCGGAACGTTAATCGAACAGCCTAGGAACATTAAACGAACAGCCCCGGAACGAACAGCCCTGGTACGAACAGCCCCGGAGCGAACAGCCCCGGTACGAACAGCCCACGAACATTAAACGAACAGCCCCGGAACGTTAATCGAACAGCCCACGAACATTAAACGAACAGCCCCGGAACGTTAATCGAACAGCCCACGAACATTAAACGAACAGCCCCGGAACGAACAGCCCCAGAACGAACAGCCAACGAACATTAAACGAACAGCCCCGGAACGGTAAACGAACAGCCCCAGAACGAACAGCCCACGAACATTAAACCAACAGCCCCGGAACGTTAAACGAACAATTCACGAACATTAAACTAACAGCCCCAGAACGAACAGCCCCGGAACGATCAGCCCACGAACTTTAAACGAACAGCCCCCGAACGAACAGCCCACGAACGAGCAGCCCGTGAACATTAAACGCCAACAAATTGTGCGAAAATAGGTCACAACTATTTCAAATTACTTACATTGCCTTGTGCCAATGGATATATGTGTGTAGTCCACTATGTAGACGCCAAAGCCGTTAACTGGGTTGACTATTGACAGTAGTTCAATTGACCGCAGTGATACCAATAGAAGTCATTTATATATACAAATATTATGTTTTAATATCTCATCATAACAATGAGAACTAGAATGAAAACTTAAAATTCCATGTTCTGAATAATAATTTTTGTCTTTAAAGTTCGGACACGTAAAAATGACTACATCAAATTGTTTTAAAATATCAGACAGTTGGCAACACTTTAGCTACTGGTAGTTCAATTGATATTTTTAACATAACCTATTCATTTTATTATTGTGTCACATTCACTTATAGTGCTCTGTGGTCACATTGTTGTTAAGATGAGGAAAAAGTCTCCGTTAATTTTTAATCTGATTGCAGAATGCAGTACGTCGAAAGCGCGAGTGGCCAAAATGGAACTGCCCCACAGTACGGTGGATACGCCGGTTTTTATGCCCGTTGGTACACAGGTAAGAATGTTAAATATAAATTTAATTTGCAAAAGTGTTCCAAGCCTCATGTTAAGATCGTTTTAGACAAGACAATTTCTTGACTAGAATTAGTATCAGCAAAAACAATATAATACACATTCACCAGAATTTAAAATCAAATTATCATATCATTACTACAACTATTATATGTTATATACTCATATTGTAATATTGTAGGGTACTTTGAAAGGTCTCCTGCCAGACCAAATTGATAATCTAGGGGTGCAAATAATGCTAGCCAACACCTATCATTTGGGAACAAGACCGGTTATGTATAGCAGCATGATTTTCTTTATCAAATTTTTCATAACACTGTATTTTTTATAGGGCCCCGAGATATTAGAGAAGGCAGGTGGTTTGCATAAGTTCATGAATTGGCATGGATCATTACTGACTGACTCAGGTGGTTTCCAAATGGTTTCACTATTAAAGTTAGCTGAGATAACTGAAGAGGGTGTTAAATTCCAGTCCCTCAATGAGCAGAAATCAGAAGTGATGCTTACACCTGAACACTCAATTCATATACAGAATGCTATTGGAGCTGATATTATAATGCAGCTGGATGATGTCATTAAGACTACTAGTCCTGATAAGGAGAGGATTGAAGTATCTGTACACAGGTAGACTATTTTAAACAACTCTAAGTTGATATGAATTTTTTAATAAAATATAATTATGATGTGATGCTGTGTCTATAAATGACATATTTTTATTTAAAATTACTACCAACTTTTGAGTAATTTATTTCTTTGATAGTTATATTTAATTCTTTTACTAGGACTACAAGGTGGCTGGATAGGTGTATTGGGGCACATAAAAATGAAGAGACACAAAGTATATTTCCTATTGTTCAGGGTACTTTATATGAGGATTTACGTACACTTAGTGCTCATGATCTTATTAAAAGAAGTGTTAATGGCTATGCTATTGGTGGATTAAGGTAAATTCAACTTGACCCTACATTAAGAGCAGCTAAATTATGCAATAAATTCATTAAAAAATTAACAACAAAAATTGGGGGTAAAAATATGTAACTTAAATTTTGTTTCAATTTATTTTACTGAAAAAGAGTAGAATTTAGTTTCATGTAATAATGTTTATATAAAAAAAAATCAATGTGTTAACAATGATGGTTTTAACATTACTATTTTTAGTGGTGGAGAAAGTAAAGATGATTTTTGGCGAATGGTACATCTGTCCACTAATATTTTACCCAAAGACAAGCCCAGATATTTAATGGGAGTTGGATTTGCAATGGATTTAGTTATTTGCAGTGCTTTAGGAGTTGATATGTTTGATTGTGTATTCCCAACCAGAACAGCTGTAAGTTAAATTTATTATTAGAATTGCTATTATATAATTTAAATCAAGTATTTCTTCATTTTAACTAATATTATTTCTATTTTAGCGATTTGGATGTGCTTTAACAATGACAGGCCAATTAAACCTAAGACAGAAACAATACAAAAAGGACTTCAGTCGAATTGATAAGGACTGTAATTGTACCACTTGCACCACTTACACAAGAGCATATCTGCATGGTATAGTGACATCACAGTCTGTAGCCTGTCACTTATTGTCTGTCCATAATGTTGCATTCCAATTGCGTTTAATGAAATCAATTAGGGACAGTATTGTTGAAGACAAGTTCCCTGCATTTGTGCAAAAATATTTTTCAGATATTTATCCTGAAAAGGATTACCCAGGGTGGATAAAAGATGCTTTGAATGCTGTGAAAATAAATTTGATTTAACCAATTAGACTTTTATATGTAAAAAAAATATTTTTTTATTACAAAAAGTGTTACATAAAATCATCAGAATCGTTACCGTCGTCATATTTCGACATATTGTCGGTATTCATTAAATTCGAGTAGCTGCGCAACTCGGCGTCTTCTTTTTTTCGTTTCTCTTCCTCCTTTTCCTTCTCCTGTTTTTCTCTGAGGAGTTTCTTTTTGTCCTCACGCTCTAATCGGTCTCTCTTTTCACGTTCTGCCCGAAAGTCTATAATAAATATACACATATAACATTGCATTTCATACCTCAAACAGTAATAGAGAATCAAGTTCCAATTTATAATTATTTAGAAAATTATCCAAAACAACAAATATTTACCAGGATGTTCTTCTGTTTTTGTTTTGTTGAGCCTGTTGACAATATCATTGAGTCGTTTAGCAACTCGAATTTTCCGAACCTCCTTTTCTTTATGGAATCCGACTTGGCCCACCTCCATCCCTGGAGTTTTTTTCAAATTTGCCCACATAGTATACACAATGTCCACATCATTCATTTTGTTGCCTGTTATGCTGTTTGCTTTCACCAATTGTCCAGCATCCTCCAGTACAGCTGTTGGGATATCATCAAGTGTCTGGCCCTAAATATTTTTAGATTAGTTAAAAATATGACAATTCATTTGATATAAACTAAGTTTGTTCGATTCAGCAGATGATTCCTGATCAGAACAGAACAACAGTATCTAGAATTGGTTACAAATGGACACACATTTAAGATGATTCATATCAGGAATCACACCTCCAATTATGTTAGTAAATAACTATTCAGGTTTCATCGAAACACATTCTTTTAATTGACAATTAATGATGTTTATATTAAAGTTCTGTTAATTACACAAAATTCTTCTGATATAACTTTGTATCACTCAAACTCTTGAAGATTCACATTACTTTTAGAATAACCACTTACCGGTTTGAGTCTTAAATACACATGTGCAGATGAAACTTTGTCAACATGAAACCAAACATCCTCAGGCCAACCCCACTTAATTAGATCTTCGTCTGAAATATCGTTTCATCTATGTATGCAAAGAATTGAAAGAAAGACATGCTGTGCTTAATTGGTTTCAATTTGTTTTTAGGTTAACTCACTCTCATACTTGTCCAAGCCCATAAACAGTAGCACGTTCGGCGAAACTACCGAGCTTTCGAAATAGAACACCATACTGCTCAGTTAGTACAGAACACACTTGATATAAATTCTGAATAAATATAAAAAATCATTTGACAATTAAATTATTATATGAAGTTGTATACAACTAGGAATTTTATTTTTATTGAATTGGTATGAACATGTTGATTTAGGGAGGTAACTAAATTAAAAAGTTATACAGGAACGTGCATCTGACGTGAAGTTATACAACCATATACATCTGGCGTGAAGTTGTACAGAAGCATGCATCCTACGTGAAGTTATACAACCACATATATCCGACGTGAAGTTATACAACCACATACATCCGACGTGAAGTTATACAACCACATACTTCCGACGTGAAGTTATACAGGAACATGCATCCGACGTGAAATTATACAACCGCATTCATCCGGTGTATCGATTTGATTATAAAATTTATTTATGTATTTTTTTATAGCTCTACCAATTCATCTCTGCTCTTACATTAGTTACTGTCTAGTCGGTAAACTTGAACATTGTCTTTCCTGTGTTTTAATATTGGGCGAGCAATGATTCAGGTATATTGAAAGACGGTACTCTGCAAGAAGGAAAAATTATAGCGAAATTAGTTCTGACTGTTTAAAATGTCCTTCTTTTGAACGCTATTTTTAAATCGCTTTATTGCATTTTGATCGACATTCTGGGAGCAAATTTCGGCCAAATTTAAGAAAAATTTAAGATTTATGGTCACCCTACTCCCCCCTTCTTACCATAAATCTTAAAAATCCTTAAATTTTTGACCGATTTGCGTGAAATTTCCTAACATTTTCGCATGTCTGGTTGAAATATTTACAACAATTTCACTTTCTGATCGAAATTTCACGGAATTTCGGCCAAATTTAAGAAAAATTTAAGATTTATGGTCACCCTACTCCCCCCTTCTTACCATAAATCATAAAAATCCTTAAATTTTTCACCGATTTGCGTGAAATTTCCTAACATTTTCGCATGTCGGGTTGAAATATTTACAACAATTTCACTTTCTGGTCGAAATTTCACGGAATTTCGGCCAAAATTTAAGAAAAATTTAAGATTTATGGTCACCCTACTCCCCCCTTCTTACCATAAATCTTAAAAATCCTTAAATTTTTGACCGATTTGCGTGAAATTTCCTAACATTTTCGCATGTCGGGTTGAAATATTTACAACAATTTCACTTTCTGATCGAAATTTCACGGAATTTCGGCCAAATTTAAGAAAAATTTAAGATTTATTGTCACCCTACTCCCCCCTTCTTACCATAAATCTTAAAAATCCTAAAATTTTTGACCGATTTGCGTGAAATTTCCTAACATTTTCGCATGTCTGGTTGAAATATTTACAACAATTTCACTTTCTGGTCGAAATTTCACGGAATTTCGGCCAAAATTTAAGAAAAATTTAAGATTTATGGTCACCCTACTCCCCCCTTCTTACCATAAATCTTAAAAATCCTAAAATTTTTGACCGATTTGCGTGAAATTTCCTAACATTTTCGCATGTCGGGTTGAAATATTTACAACAATTTCACTTTCTGGTCGAAATTTCACGGAATTTCGGCCAAAATTTAAGAAAAATTTAAGATTTATGGTCACCCTACTCCCCCCTTCTTACCATAAATCATAAAAATCCTTAAATTTTTGACCGATTTGCGTGAAATTTCCTAACATTTTCGCATGTCGGGTTGAAATATTTACAACAATTTCACTTTCTGATCGAAATTTCACGGAATTTCGGCCAAATTTAAGAAAAATTTAAGATTTATGGTCACCCTACTCCCCCCTTTACCATAAATCTTAAAAATCCTTAAATTTTTGACCGATTTGCGTGAAATTTCCTAACATTTTCGCATGTCGGGTTGAAATATTTACAACAATTTCACTTTCTGGTCGAAATTTCACGGAATTTCGGCCAAAATTTAAGAAAAATTTAAGATTTATGGTCACCCTACTCCCCCCTTCTTACCATAAATCTTAAAAATCCTTAAATTTTTGACCGATTTGCGTGAAATTTCCTAACATTTTCGCATGTCTGGTTGAAATATTTACAACAATTTCACTTTCTGGTCGAAATTTCACGGAATTTCGGCCAAAATTTAAGAAAAATTTAAGATTTATGGTCACCCTACTCCCCCCTTCTTACCATAAATCTTAAAAATCCTTAAATTTTTGACCGATTTGCGTGAAATTTCCTAACATTTTCGCATGTCGGGTTGAAATATTTACAACAATTTCACTTTCTGATCGAAATTTCACGGAATTTCGGCCAAATTTAAGAAAAATTTAAGATTTATGGTCACCCTACTCCCCCCTTCTTACCATAAATCTTAAAAATCCTTAAATTTTTGACCGATTTGCGTGAAATTTCCTAACATTTTCGCATGTCGGGTTGAAATATTTACAACAATTTCACTTTCTGGTCGAAATTTCACGGAATTTCGGCCAAAATTTAAGATTTATGGTCACCCTACTCCCCCCTTCTTACCATAAATCTTAAAAATCCTTTAATTTTTGACCGATTTGCGTGAAATTCGCCAACACTTTCGCATCTCGGGTTGAAATATTTACAACAATTTCACTTTCTGGTCGAAATTTCACGGAATTTCGGCCAAAATTTAAGAAAAATTTAAGATTTATGGTCACCCTACTCCCCCCTTTACCATAAATCTTAAAAATCCTTAAATTTTTGACCGATTTGCGTGAAATTTCCTAACATTTTCGCATGTCGGGTTGAAATATTTACAACAATTTCACTTTCTGGTCGAAATTTCACGGAATTTCGGCCAAAATTTAAGAATTTTTAAGATTTATGGTCACCGTACTCCCTTCTAGTTGATAAATCATTAATCTTTTGGTAGGTCTCTAAAACCGGCATTCATTTAATCGCGTATACTTGGTTGCATACGTTACCTGACTATTAATCATTTAATATTATATTTTATAATAAAATGAATAAACAGGAAACTTTTGTATAACATTTTATTTTTCGTAGATAAAAACTAGGGGCTCTGAGGTACAGACAAAATCATCTAGACAACAAAATTCGTCTAGACATTTTTATGCTAAACAACAATTCGGAGGGCTATGTCGCCCGTTAACCGTTACAATCACAATAAAGTTAATAATAAAAACATTATCATATAATATTACACAACATTAGGCCTAGGACTATATAATAAAATAAACACAATATATCGTAAGATCAAATTAACATGTACATATCATTGCTTTATTTGTTAAAAGTAGGTTGTTATTGCGAAATTTAGTTATGTCCGCTTGGCTACTAGTAGTGACACATGCGACGTCATGCTCATAACAGTATAGTGTGAGTTCAGCATGTCACTACTAGTCACTAGTAGTAAGTAACCAAACGGACTGGGGGTGTATTTTTGAGCAATCGCTATGAATATAGCGATCGAGAGACGTAGGCTATTATTCTAAATGGTATCGATTTGAGACCTTATGCTTTGCGAAAGGTTCTGCCAATTTTTGGTACAACTGAAAGTTCGATAGTAGTTATGTTTTGACATTAATTTTTGTGTTCATTCTATTATTCAGCGCTATTATATATGTACGCATTATAGAGCATGGTAATAGCGATCGGTCAAAAATCGTACTCCTGGGCCTATATTTCTTGACTCCTATAGACCATTTTTGAAATGAAAATTAATTTGATCTTCCGATATAATTGTGTGAAGTAACTAGAAAAAGTGTGGATTGAGTTTGTTCGTTGTTTGAATGTACAAATTAAAAGTTAGGTGCGTAAGGAATGTACCAGTCGATCACAATAACCTGTGCGTTGAACTATTGCTATTTACATTCTGCCATCCGTCTGTTCTGTTCAGACCAACACGCGACACCGCTTGTACTTTTAGGCTTAAATTGGCGTGTGTGGATGAAAAGTGAATTCTAAGCGAACTCGCGTGTCTCGCAATTGGTTTTCACTTCGCCGTTCGTGCCTGTAAAACATCTTTGGATTGTTATATTTACAATTTATTTTCATAATAATGATAATTAAACGAGCACTATGTTTGCCACCGAGCTGGCGCAGTCGATGACCTCATCGTAGCCGCTCTCGTCGCTGCACGCGCTTCCACTCTCCTCGTCGTCGTCCTCATCGTAGACGCACGTCGTTTCTTGTTGCCGGATTTTCTTGAACACCCGCAGCGAGCTGAAGTCGGGCTGTGATTCCCCCACGGGAATCAGGGAGACTTCATCGCTGTCCAGTATGGAGTTATTGTTGATGGTTTTGAGGCGCACGCAGCCGCCCACTTTGAAATCGATTTCAGTCTTTTTAATGTTACGCTCCTCGGGTTCCTCCATGTCCACACTGAAGATACCCGCTTGGTCTATATCGGAGGCCACTGTGGATGTGGCGCTTTCGCATCCGCTGGACAGCGAGCCCTCATCGTCCGGTTTATCGTAGCTCATTAGCCACGCGTTCATGTTGCATGACTCTAGGAGGTCGCGTGCGAAATTATCTTCAACAAGTTTTTCTAGGATCCTCTCGCTGCGTTCGAAATCGCTCGTGATGTCGTCGTCGTCATCGTCTAGTTCGGTTATGGGGTAGATTGTTTTGGTGGCGTTTAGTTTGGTTCTTAAACTGTTGCGTTTTTCTGTGAGACTGTCCTCGATGCTCCGACTGTGTCGCAATAGTCGGTTTCGCGGGCGGCCCTCGAAGATCTCTTCGTCTTCCTCTAAATTTTCTTCGATCATTGTGAGTTTCGGGGCGGATTTTGATCGTTCTAGTGGGGGGCGGTAGTTTGTAGCGCCGGTGCTCAGGAGGATTTTGCGGCGTGGTATCGTGGGGTTTTCGTAGACGGAATTTGCTAGTGATAGTCGCGCGTTTTGTTTGGAGATTTTATCGCGCCGAAATTCGGTTAGTGCTAGCGTTAGGGATTCCTTTAATCGGGACTCTATTTGTCGGGCTATTGCTGCCGAGGGGCAGAGCACTGCGTGGCATCGTAACTCGTGTCGGAGGCGGCGGCCCTCGTGGCGGTACACCCAGCAGAAGAGACGTGGGAATTGGGCTGGGGCGGCGCATGAGGTGAGTCGGTTTGCCCAGTACTCGGTGAGGCCGTGGTCGCGGGTCGTTGCCTTCAAACCGCCCCCGCTGACGGCGAGCTGCATGCGTACATCCGGGCGAGAGGACTGCGTGTAGTTGCGCCAGAGGGTTGCCAACGGTTTCTCCACGCACCCTTCACCTGCAAAGCAAAAAATTGAGAGTGATTAATTTTAAAACAGGAAGTCCGACAAGTGCACTGAAAGGGGAGAATGGGAATTTACATAAGATGGTTCGAATTACACGTGCTGTTAGTTTTTGTTTTTTAACAGATGGTGTATATTTTTAAGTCTTCGTTGACTAAGGTTTTAAAATTATTAGGGAACCGAATAAAGAGCATTTGCGCAAAAATTTTAATGTTTTTTTTCCCACAATACTTAGTAGTAGTAAAATACATTGATCAGGTTATAGGACAGGGTAGATATCAGTTGAACTATGAATTTGCAGAACAACAAAAAATCAGTTTTCATTGCTCTTGCCGGCGTATGTATAAACGTTCCATAAATCTTAAAAATAGCTATATAATAAGTATTAGTTGTTATAACAATTAATATATTATCTAGGGAATGTAGTCATTTTAGTTTCTCTCTTTTGGAAACACTGAACAATTAAATAAAAGTATCATCAAAGCTTCAATCCAGTGTATTATTTTAAGCTAAAAAAAAGAAGTAATCTGTAATTATTGGTTATCATAGTGACACTGACAGTAGCATTAGACTGCCATTAGTAATTAGTTTCACACTTATACACGTGTGTCCGTTTTATTAGTATTTATAGCAATTATATTAGGTCATGAATTCATCGGCAGAGCCATCGTCGTCAGGTCGTCACCACAAACGCCATGACGTTGACAGACGTTGAACATCTTGGTAAAGATTAATGAATGTTACGGGTGTTCAAACTGGTGTGTTTCTTGACTAACCGGTAATGCAGTGTCGCCAATAGACGCATATTATAATTACCTACTCACATTTTTTAAGATAAGATTATGTTCAGCGACATATTAAATTAAAAACGTATACAGATTTTCATTACAATTATATATTTATATAATATATAATTATATACAAATATTTTATTCTTTTAAAATCTTTAAAGCGTATGATAAAGTAATGTGCACTGGCCACATCAGTTTTTTTTATTTGATCATATTTATCGTGGTTTTAATTAATAATAAATCAAAAAAAAAATTACTTTAGTTTCTACAAGTATAACATTTTTCATTTATTATTAATATAAACCACGATAAATATGATAAAAATAAAATGCCATGGCCATAGCACCATTGTAAACCGACACAAAATGTAATTTAATATTTCTACTTTTCCCCAAATCACGCAGCCTTAACCCAGTCACATTTGACCAGTTAAAATTAATGAAATTTAAATCACAACCGTATGCAAACGATTGAATTACCGAACGGCACTGATCCAGATCAAAAATTATATTTAAATTTGTAATGCTATAAATGAGAAAGTCTAATTTCTAAAATTCATGATCTTTCGAGTGAGAAAAAAAGGTAATAGCAAGCGGTTCATTCAATTTGTTTTTTCAAGGCGAGCAAAAAGGGCGATTTAATAAGCGACAGGTGAAATCTCACCTGTGCGCCTGTGTGCGAGTCTGAATGTGCGCGCGCGCGCTCGGCGGTTTTTGTGAAAGTAACAGCAGCGCAAATTCCTGCGCGGTGAGATGAACGTGGCTGAGAGGCGGCCGAGGGGCGGCACGGGGGACCACTCATTAATGATACTCGACGGCTAGAGAATCCGTGAGAGGTTGGGACGTTGCGTAACGGATCATTTACACGGCACAGAAAGATTTATAAAATAAAAGGACGCAAAACTGAATTGATTTGAGGGCTATAGGCGCCCCAAAAAACTGACGCCCAGTTTAGCATTATAGCCCTCAAATCAATTTAGTTTTGCGTCCTTTTATTTTATAAAGTAACAATCAAAACAAATTTAACATCTAAATATTTCTGAAGAATGAGGAAATCACAGAAGGGACACATAAGTGCATTTGAAAGCAAAGTTGTGTCATTTAAATTGAATAATATGTTTAATTAGTGGCTGTGCGTGTTATACTTTGTACCAGACGCAATTGAAAGCGGGACGTGCAGTAATCGCGTGAAGAAATTAAAAACGCGCGTAATTGAGTTTAAACGAACCTCTGCAATTTCAATTAATAGTGTGTGTTATTAAAGAAGTAATTAATTCAAGTTTTTCTTTTCTTCATGATTTATAACTGAAATTGATAGTGGTATTTATGAAATATATTTAATAGTATAGTAATAGTTAGTTAAAAGAAAATTGTGTGGTCCATTTCTTGTCGTAGGGAAAAAATGTCTAGAGCTCTAAAATAGATGGATTTTTGAGCCATCGCAATGAATACATACCTTTCGCTCGTAGTTTTTGAGTTCATTCCATTAGTTCAGCAATTGAAACGTGTAAAACATATACAAATGCGAATCCTCAAACTATGCGAGCAAAGGTGGGGTGGGCGGGTGTCCCATACCAACCAAACTACACCCGTCCACTATTTCAAATGACTTGAACTCTACATTATACAGTTATTCGTTATTTTCTATTATTCAATTTAAATTCTCATGAGAGCAAAGCTGTCATTGATACAGTTGGCAATGCATGAGCATGTTGACGGTTATTACCATATGAGTGTGCATTGCTAATTGATGTGGTGCCGCCAGATGGCGTTTAACTTTCCTCCTAGGGGGTCAGTTGTATCATATTTGAAACGTGTACATATTATATGATGATAACAATGGTTATAAAATGCAGATTTTATTTATTTGTAAAATATCTTGATATAAGATTAATTTTACAAGTTTAAAACACTGTGAACGGTAATATAATTATGTATACCTTTATTTTTTCGTGCAATGTTGTAAGCCCGATTGATTTAATCGCCGTATTAATGCAATATTCAAGGAGACACTGGCAAGTCGTTTTTTATTTCTCTCTTACTGTCACTATCTGGTGCCCATTTACGAATAGCCGTACGTAACGCTCACGTAACCGTCGGCTTTTCTCCCAGTCAGCAATTAGCGAGATAAAAACGGAAATTTGCGATATGTCAGAGAAACAAAAGTGAACGTCTTGAGGTTGAGAACTGTTCAGTAATTAAAAACGGTAATATGCCCGTCCACTATTTCAAATGACTTGAACTATGCACTACACTATCATCCGTTATTTTCTATGATTAAATTAATGTCATTTATTAATTTAAGACTAATTAAAAAAATATATGTGAAAAATAATGTAATGCATAGTTCAAGTCATTTGAAATAGTGGACGGGTATAGTCAGGATTGTAGGGGCCGCCCGCCCACCCCACCTTTGTTTGCGTAGTTTTTCCATAGGATAACACTCTTTTTGGAATAGTTTAAACAATAAAAAACAACTATATCCATTGAAAAAACTATGCAAGCGAAGGTGGGGTGGGTGGGTGTTCCCTACCAACCAAACTATACCCGTTCACTATTTCAAACGGCTTGAACTATGCACTAAATTATTTGAAATATTAAATTGGATGGTAGATTGAATGGAAAAATATAACGCGTTCTATTTGTCAAGGACAAATTGTATGGGAGGAGGATATATGAATTCATTTCTTGAACAACTTTTGAGCTAAGAAATTGTCTAGTCTGAAACGACCTTTACATTAGATTACTCCCCTTGACACTATATACATACATTTTAAACTGTTGTCCTCAACTAGAATAAACCACACATCATATTTATTAACCGATCCAAAAATAAACTATAATCATTTCATTGGATAATGCCCGTCGCGATTATTTTCGATCATTGAAACGGCCTTCGCGTGTCGCAGCAGCCGTGTATTTTTCCTAACTGCTCTTCCTAGCTTATTTTTTTTTTATTTCCGAGGAAAAAACTTTACAAAAGTCACGGACTTTAGTCTAAATTATCGACCAACAAAAAAAATAAAATAAAAAAAGTTGCAGAACGGGAATTAATTATGTGAGTAGGAAATGAGCGCGTCGTTATGGGGGGCATGGGAGCAACTCGTTAATTTATTTATGAATTAGAATCATAATTATCTAGTCGATAAAAAAAAAGTTATAATCATTATTGTTTTCGCGATGCAGGTAATTACTGATGGAAGCTAATTGGTTGTGAAACCTGTGCGATTTGTTAATAAAACAAACGTTGTTTTCATTGAAATGATACAATGTAACTAATATTTATTAGTATTACCATGGCCAACTGATATTATCTATTTATTAGTTGAAATGCTCGTTGAAGTTTTGATTTATAGAAAAAATGGCCAATACAATTGATTATATTGCATAGTTGCCGAAATTTGTTAGTAAATCCGGAAGTATATTGTACAGGATTTGTCAGGAAACTTGAACAACTGTCATTCAAGACTGAAGCTAAAACCGTGTACAATTTTACATTTTTTATTAAAACTTGGTTATAAATAACCATTTTTTAATAACAGTATTATATTCAATAAGCAACTTGAGCAAGTTTCTAGTTTCAATTATTATAAAAGAGTACATCAAAATAGAAGTGGTATTTGTGTCATATTCGTACCACGACAAGTCACGTAATGTGTATTTCTTGTACTTATATATAATATATATAACTTATTTAGTATAGACATCTACAGTTATTATTGTGGGTTAGTTCCTTTCTGCAGAATGGCGTCTAATTACATTTACTTTATTTACATGACGTTATTACAGTCATGTAAATAAAGTAAATGCATATATATATATATATATATATATATATATATATATATATATATATATATATATATATTATATAAGTACAAGAAGTACACATTACATGACTTGTCTTGGTACGAATATGACACATATATCACTTCTATTTTGATTTACTCTTCTATAATAATTGAAACTAGAAACGTGCTCAAGTTTCTTGCCGAATCTAGTACAGTGTAATTTACGCCTTATTTATTTATTTATTTAATATAGACATCTACAGTTTAACAGAAACCAATTACAGATGATATAATAACAACATAACAAATAAAAGAAAGAAAAAACATAACACAAAGATATATAATGAACATTCAAATTATATATTTTTAATAGAAAACATTTTTATTTTAAATGTTCTCCATAAATTGAATCAAATTTTATTCATATTATTTACATATTCATATCTATCGTGAATATCAGCAATTTTAAAACGCGAAATTAATAATTATAACATGATTTTTTTTAAACCAACAAAACTGGTTCTATTACGACTTCTGGTTGACGACTGCACGGCACGTGTAGTTGATGATAAGCGCGGACGTCTGACGTAGTAAAACATATTTTACTATTTTTGTACATTTGCAAGTTAGTAACAATGCGAGAGATTGTAACAGTCGTAAATAAATCCAAAAAAAAAGAGTGATAATACCATTATGTTGAAGGACGACGCGACGTTGTCAATTAAATAGACGAGCCTAGGAGAGATTCTGTACCGTTAAAAAGGCATTAAAATGTGATTTCGGGGGGAGTGGTAATTCCAGGTAAGATTTAATGGACGTCGGAAAATCTACACGATTGTATATTGAAAGAATTACATAATATAATTGTGCACTAAGGAAATAAATTAATATATGCATTTTCCCAAGTCGTGACATTAGAAATGTAAATAAATTACACGATGGAAAAAACGCATTTTTATCCAACATATTTAAATAAATGTTAAAATGCATAACATTTATTTAAATATTTTACTTTCAAACTACAGCACTGTGGTATAAAAAAGGTATTGTTATCGCGAATTTCTAATTGTTAATTTTGACTTTTCTTTAGGTTTCATGACTAATATAATCGAAATAGACTATTTTTGAAAAATGTCTGCGTGTGTAAATGTATGTCTGTCGACCAAAATTTCGGGTAAACGTCCCAATAATATTACATCGAAATGGCAAGTAATATTACAACAATGATTAGGCAATGATTAGGCAACCACTATTTTTGAAAAATGTCTGCGTGTGTAAATGTATGTCTGTCGACCAAAATTTCGGGTAAACGTCCCAATAATATTACATCGAAATGGCAAGTAATATTACAACAATGATTAGGCAACCAAACATGCACCATATACTAGGCAACTGATAAATAATCAATTACTAGGCAACGAACACCAAAAACAAGACAACTTTCTTTGTTCTACTAATTTTATATATTTTTTTACATATTCAAATTTGATTCCTAAATTTAGTAGTTTCAGTGCACTATTATAAAAAAATAGGCTACAATCATCACATACTGCTTTTTTTACGAAATTTGTTCCATCGTGTATGATAGAAAATGTTGTTTTTTTTGTGTACTTTCATTTCGTTGTTGTTTTGGCCCATTGAAGTGCCGTACAACCGCTACAGCAGCAGCAACAGCAGCAGCAGCAGGAATGCAGTTGTCCGGCTTACATTCTAATGAAAATATTAATTAAACGCAATCGGTATGCGGGCCGCGTTCGCTCGTTTCCCGATATCTTTATTCATTGCGATTTAGAAAGTATCCATGTCGCCGGCCGCTTTTAAACGAATCGCGCAACAATCATGTCAAAACATAAGTATGATACAGAAGAGTTTACAGTTTATGTGGAGTCAGACATAACAGGATATCGGTTATATTAGTTACCATCGTCAACTCTTCATCATTAATATCAACAATTATAACGAATGTCTGTGATCACATTTAATAACACATTTCCAAAAAAAAAATTAGACTATATATTTTAAAACAATATTGCATGAGGCTATTTTATCGTGTCATGGTGAATATTTGAGAATTTTTTTATTCGAAAACAAAAATACCACGAATTTTTATATAAACTCATGCCAATGATATAATAAATACTAGGCAACCAATGTTGTATACATTTTTAGGCAACTACTGATATTATAAACATTAGGGAAGTAAAAAAGACCTTTATTTGGCATTTCCCTCACGAAAAAATGCTCTTCAACATCAACTACCACAACAAAAATACATAAAAATAAAAATACAAATAGAAATAAAAGTAACACTCCGCAAAAAAACTAGGAAACTAATGTAATATTAACTGTTAGAATTTAGAGTGAGAGAAATTTCACCGCAGTACGGCTATCTGCGTGATTAATACCAGATTTATCAATTATTAATTAATGTAAGCTCAATAATGCACACTACGATGGGACTCGAACCTACGTGCCCGACTATCGCGGTCGTCGCACTATCGTGGAAGGTGGTAATCGATGGCGCGCACGATGAGTGTGATTAATTGGACATCTTGAACATCTTGCTATCGACTACCACCTTCCGTGGTGCAGTTGGTCGCGTGACGGCCGCGATAGACGGGGACGTAGGTTCGAGTCCCATCGGAGTGTGCATTATTGAGCCTGTTTCTGACTTGTGTAAATCTTTATGTATATACATATTATCTATTTGCCTTTTACCTTTCGGTTTTTGTATACAACACCAAATAAATACTTTAACTAGCATGAGTTTATATAAAAATTCGTAACATTTGTGGTATTTTTTTTTTTTTCAAAATAAGAAAATCTCACAAAATGTGAAATATTGTGTACTGACCATATCCGATTAGTTTATTTTTAAATCACATACAGTATATATTTACATAAATACATTTCTTTTATTATTTGGAAATACCAAGCTTCTTTTAATGCGTCCACTGCGAAGAACGTGTATATATGAATGTCCTTGATTTTCACGGGCTCTTGCTAACATAACAATAATTACCTATAATCGTATCTTCTGGGAATACGGTTACAGGTGTGTGCACAAACAATGCAATAAATTGTATATTTTAATTAGCGCATTACGTAAAATAGACACGACGGGCGACATGCCTTTAATTTTATTAAAACGTACAACGCGTAGGTGGTGCAGCGCCGTGCAACCGGATTATAATGAGGACCGGCTTTTTATTAACAAGACGAAAGTGTTTTTTCCGGCCACATGCAGGCTTTCAGAAAGAAGCCAACCAGCCCACTTGCAATTAATATCAATGTTATTATTGTTTAGAGAAACGATGCAATAATAAAGAGTGCACTTTTGAGTGAGTTAAGATTCCGAATAAAAACAAACATGATACAATTTTAAAAATGTTTTCAACTCAAGTGAAACGACAGAACAATACAACGGGTTACGGGATTATTTTAAAACACTGAATTAGGCCACTTAAAAATACATAATTAAATATCTGGAGAGGGTTGATATTTTGGCAATATTTAACCGAATATTTAACGATTTTCCGAATGGAGAATACGTGTGAAAATGTAGGAAACTGTGGAAAAATTTAGGAAATTGTGGGAAATGTATCTATAATGTGTCAAAAAAGTGATAAATGTCATTGTATTATCATTTTTTTTTTACACATTTTGACACATTTCCCATAATTTCCTAAATTTTCTCACATTTTTCCACGTTTTCTAATATTTTTATTTTTATTTTCATTACTACGTTTAATATGCGACCATTTTCGTTGAAAATAGCACAACGGATACTCCCAGGGGAAGTACAACTAAACAATTGTTTCAGCCTCATGCTCCGCGAACGCTAGTGTAATACTGACTTACGACAAATGTCACAAGTTTGTCAAAAGTGACGTTTAGATAGAAAAATAGGTTATAATCCTAAACTATTTCACTAATTTGTAACATTTGACATAAGGCAGTTTTACACTAGCGTGTGCAAAGCATGGTGCTAAAACAGTTGTTTATTTGGTTGTCATGGCTAACAGACCGGTCTGAAGTTACAGAATAGACCCCCAGATCGCGTTTTTTTCAAGAAATTAGTAGTATATTTACATATTAATTGTATGTATGTATGTATGTATGTATGTATGTATGTATGTATGTATGTATGTATGTATGTATGTATGTAAGTATGTATGTAAGTATGTATGTAAGTATGTATGTATGTATGTATGTATGTATGTATGTATGAATGAATGTATGTATGTATGTATGTATACATGTCAGTAAACAACAAGTATGTCATCGACGATGACACAAATCAAGCGGGGAATTAGCGAAAATGTATATATGTGAAAACGACAATATGTAAATATTTCAAAACAATTGAAAATGCCAAAAAACAAGTGAAAAATGTCATTATAATTCGAAAGTCGTGTGATATTTTAAATTATCTTTTGCTGATATACACTTAACGATTATGATATTTAATGATTGTTTCTTTCTTGCTATAGTTTCTATATAGAAGGCAATTTCATAGCTAGAGTTTTACTACACATACGTGTAGCAAAACTTATTTCTTCAGAAAGTCGTTTATGAGTTTCTCCAAGATATCGTTAATTATATATAATACACCACGTATGTACATACAATAAAATTCTAAAAAATCATCTGAAATTCGATTACAAAATAAATAGTAAATATTTATTTGGTTTCATATACTTCCTTAAATTTTCAATGTTTACCTTCGCATAGTTTTATTGTTGTTTGCATTTAATTTCCTGTCTCAGTGAAGGCAAACATGAGTGAGGAACTGCCCTCTATTGAGTTTGCCGGATTTGCGCTTCGTTGCGGCTTAAATCTCCGTCCCGCCAGCGTTTTCTTTATATAACGCCCTCATATTATGTACAATTATGGTTTTATGTAATGATTCTAATTTTATTTATAGTCTTTTCACATGAAATTGTCACGCGTATAATTTTATTAAAAGATATAAAAATAAAAATAATAATAATATAAATCTCCCGCAGTCGTATAACTATAAAATATAAACATTATTTTTTTACCAAATTAGCTTACCAACAACAGACTGTTTTAGAGGCTAGCTCAGTGATTCTTAAAGTGGGGTGTCGCGAAATATATTTGGAGGGGCGAAGAAAAATTTGATTACAGATTATTCCGAATATTATTCAACACAAATCAAAAAATGTAAATTTAAAAAAAAGTGAATAAGTCAAATGTCAAAAAAGTAAAAAGTGTCAAAAGAATCAAAAATATCAAAAAAGTCAAAAATATCAAAAAAGCAAAAGAAAACAAAAAACTAAAAAAATTTCAAAAATATTACGTGTCAAAAAATGTCAAAAACGTCAAAAAAGTAATAAAAAAGTCATAAGCAAAATGTCAGAAGATACATAAAGTTGCATCATGTATAATAATAATAATAATATTTGCTTTAATAATTGCTCGCATAGTTTTTTCATTGGATACAGACGTTTCATATTGTTTAAACTATTTCAAGAAGAGTGTTATCCTATGAAAAAACTATGCGAGCGAAGGTGGGGTGGGTGGGGGGCCCCTACCAACCTAACATACCCGTCCACTATTTCAAACCACTTGAACAATGCATTACATTATTTTTCACATATATTTTTGTAGTTAGTCTTAAATTAATAAGTAACATTAATTGAATCATAGACAATAATGGATAATAGTGTAGTGCATAGTTCAAGTCGTTTGAAATACTGGACGGGTATAGTCAGGTTGGTAGGGGCCGCCCGCCCACCCCACCTTTGCTCACATAGTTTTTTCAATAGAAACAGATGTTTTATATTGTTTAAACTATTCCAAGAAGTGTGTTAAACTATGGAAAAACTATGCGAGCAAAGGTGGGGTGGGCGGGGGGTCCCCTACCAACCAAACTATACCCATCCACTATTTCAAACGACTTGAACTATGCACTACACTATCATCCATTATTGTTTATGATTCAATTAATGTTATTTATTAATTTAAAACTAATTAAAAAAATATATGTGAAAAATAATGTAATGCATTGTTCAAGTGGTTTGAAATAGTGGACGGGTATAGTCAGGTTGGTAGGGGCCCCCCACCCACCCCACCTTTGTTAGCATAGTTTTTCCGTAGGGTAATACTCTTCTTGGAATAGTTTATAAAATATAAAACATCTATATCCATTAAAAAAACTATGTGAGCGAAGGTGGGGCGGGCGGGTCGCCCCTACCAACGAAACTATGCCCGTCCACTATTTCAAATAACTAGAACTCTGCACTATACTGTTATCCATTAATTTATATTCTATTCAATTAATTTCATTTGTTAATTTATGCCTAATTCGTAAAAAAAAGTAAGAAACAATGTAGTTCACAGTTTGAAATAGTAGACCGGCATAGTTAAGTTAACGACTTGAACTATGCACTACATAGTTTCTCACATATTTTTATAAATAAAGCGTAAATAAATAAATGAAAATAATTGAATCACAGAAAATTATAGATAATAGTGTAGTGCAGAGTTCAAGTCATTTGAAATAGTGTTAGGGCATTGTTTGGTTGGTGTCAAAAAAAGTCAAAAATATCAAAAAAGCAAAAAAAAAAGTAAAAAAATGTCGAAAATATTAAATATATCGAAAAATGTCATAAATATTAAATATGTCCAAAAATGTCAAAAATATTACGTATGTCAGAAAATTTTAAAAACTTCAAAAAAAAAGTAATAAAAAAGTCATGTCAGAATGTAAAAAAAAAAAAATCAAAAGTATCAAAAAAAAAAATAAATATCAAAAAAAGTTAAAAATGTCAAAAATATTAAATATGTCAAAAAATTTCAAAAATATTACGTATGTCAAAAAAGTAAAAAAAAAAGTATAAAACATATTATATAAGTGTGAACCCACCTCTTAGCAATCTACATATCTAGATTTCGATCTTATTAGATCTCGTCAGTGTAGCTCAGCTAGTGAGGATGAATTCACACAAAATCTCGAGTTGTACTGTTTTTTTAAAAAAAAAGTAATGAAAAAAATCAAGTCAAAATGTCAAAAAAAGTCAAAAATCAAAAATATCAAAAAAGCAAAAAAAACCTATGTCAAAAACGCCAAAAAAAATTAAAAAATGTCATAAGCCAAAATTTAAAAGGCCCAAAAATTGTATTAAACTTTTGGACTTTTTAAATGTTATACAAAATTAAATAGGTCATGTAATTCGGAAAGTCGTGTTGTAGTGTCCTCACCAGATATTTTATTTTAATTTTTATGTATTTTTATTTTTTCGGTTCTTGCTGTTATGAGCATTGTTTATTGGGGGATTTTTGTATTTTTTGAGGGGTTATGCCAAATAAAGGTCTTCTTTTTAACTCACAAACGATTTAACTTAACGAAATAAATAAATATTAAAGCTATATTTATTTATTTCGTTAAGTTAAATCGTTACAGCTCTAAAAGTAAGAGAAACTAACACATTTTGTCGGTTGGTTCCTTTCTACAGAAAAACGTCTATTTAGATTTACTAAAAGACGTTATTACATGCTTATTGAATATACGATCGACTCTTCACGGGTCTTTCTGTCTGTGTGTGTACATTTCGTTTTTCAAAAGTATAAAATAATACAAACAGTAATATTATTTTATGAGTATAAATTTATTCAAATCATATTTTATGTCAACATAAACCCACTTTGAATTTATGAAAAATCTAGAAGAAAGGTTTCAGAGTTTGATTGGATACTGTTATTAACAAATGGTTATTAATAACAGTAAAAAATGTAAATGTATTTATTAAGTTCATGCATTGTATATATGTAAAGAGAACAAGAAACAACAGTACACTGACTAATAGCAGTATTAATGCTGCAGTTTGTTGACATCGCGGGATGAATTACAATGTCGCGCAGAATGATACGGCGAAAAGCGTCAGGAAGCGCGGTCGCGTTTCTTATAATTGTGAGTAATTGCGGGCACGGCTGACATTCGGGCTCAGGTTATTATTATTATTATTATTATTAATTGCACCGGTTGCGCAATGGCGTACCGTGCTATGCCTGGCTGCTGTTGCTGCTGTTCCACCAGTCCAGTACGAATGATAGAGACGTTTATAAAATCAAAAGTACCGTATATTGCATTTATAAATTTATAATTATTTATAAGAAAACTATTAGTGATGGACATCTATCGAATTTATTGTATTATCGATTATTTTCAAATGAATTATTAAGTTTTAATTAGTTTTAATCTTGAGAGGAGTTTAGTTTATATAGTGTGGTTTATTATATATATATTATCTACATATATACATATATATATATATATATGTGTGTGTGTGTGTGTGTGTGTGTGTGTGTGTGTGTGTGTGTGTGTGTGTAAATGTGTATAGAAGATTTATGTAAAAATACTATTTTTTCTCTGTTAAGCTTCCAGTATATCATTACCTATTTTAGAAATTTTCTGTAAAGGATGTAAACATTACGTAATTTTCTGGAAAGTATCTAATAAACTTTTTGTACTCATGTCCTAAGACAAGTCATTGCCCGCATGGATTTGGGTGCGGGAAATACAACTTCCCGCACTAGTGCGGGAAGTAGTCAGTGTTGCCAACTTAAAATTCGGTACCAATGTAAATGTGTATTTATAAATATGAGAATGTATGCAAACACAGCGTATACCTCTTATACTACAATAGCATTAAAAATTAACGATATGGTACTGAATAAATACAATTATGATGAAGATATAGATTTTAAATCGTGCTTTATAGTCATTCCCTCATTCGGGAAACTTGCCTTCCTGCACTAATAATGTAAATTACTATTTTGTTCTCATGTTCTAACACAAGTAATTAAGCGCAATAATTTGGGTGCGAGAAAATACTACTTTCCGCACTAGTACGATAATAAGATAGCTTATTCGTGCGATAAGGCCGTTTCCCTTGCCTTATTGCCTGCATTAATAATGTAAATTACTATTCCCGAAAGTTACAATTTGTTTTAACTGTCCATAGTTTGTAGTTTCTCGATAGTTCAATGGGCTTCATTTGATAGTTTTTTAAGAAATCATATTTTAGTAAATACAGAAACTATAAAAAACAGACATACCTTTAGCCCATCCAGTAACAACGTTCCCCAAATACGCCACCTTGAAGCTGGGATCCGGCCGCGAGATAATCGCAGTGGCACACCTCCTCAGCCTCAACTTATTCAAAAAATTCTTCAACGCCCTTTTACCCCTGTCCTTATGATAAACCCGCCCCGGCATTTCACTATTCAGCGCCTCAATTGACGGCACCTTCCGGGGTTTCGGCAATGTTGCGAACGTCGCCGTGTCCACCACATCTTCAGTCATTTCCACTGCACAAATCACACAATTAAGACACTCACACAAGTATCCTATCTATCTATCTCTGTGCTTTCGATATTCGTATTATTAAACCCTCGTCATGTTTGTACAGATACACACGCGCACAAACGTCGTTCACCTTGCGAACCTGCAATCATAAAAAAAAATTATAAATTAATTCACATTTATTGATTAATATACGTATGAAATTTATTGGTTGTGATAAAAAATAATAGTGTCGTAATTTTTTTATGTGGGATTGTATAATTGCCGCGCGGGGGGTTATAAAATAATTATTGTGCAATGAGTGTGTTAGATATGCCGACATTAAGTATTATATTTTATGGATTAGGACAATAATTATTGTGTAATATATGTGTTTTATTCCAATCAAACTCTGAAACCTTTCTTCTAGATTTTTCATAAACTCAAAGTGGGTTTATGTTGACATAAAATATGATTTGAAAAAAATTATACTCATAAAATAATATTACTGTTTGTATAATTTTATACTTTTGAAAAACTAAATGTACACCGTACACAGACAGAAATAC
>OZ012667.1:200934-340389 GCA_963942505.1 Lordithon lunulatus
GTATATTAATATAAGACTATATATTTTCTATATGTATATTAATATAAGAATTAATATTATCTATAGATAATATTATAGGGGAAATATACTTATTTATGAGTATCAAATAATTTTTTTTGTCCTAAAATTGTCACAGTTATACATAAACATATTTTTAACCCAAAAAATAGACATTTGTGACCGCAGTGTATATCAATATATTTTCTCCAACGTCAACCACATTTTTTTCAGCCCATACATGTTCGCAAATGAAATTCTACACTCATTATAGATAACTTTTTTTCTACAGCAATTACTTTTTACAATCGCATGTGCGTCACTTTTATTAGCCATAAACTCTCTCACTCTCTTCTAATCTCACCGTAAATATTTAAACATCGCGTTTGCGTCTGCTCTCTTGTTTTACTTGACTTAATACTAATAGTTAACCTTTAACTATTGTTTAATGAATTGAGAGGGAGCCGCAGATTGGCCCTTGTAGTATGTAACCCTTTGATTTTGTTTAAGTCTTTTAATTCAGTTAAACAAAACCAAAGGGCTACATGCTATAAGAGCCAATCTTTTAATTCAGTTTGGACCTTTTGTTAAAAAAAAAACAGATATTGGCCCTTGTTGCGGTACACAGTTGATATATGTTTATGATTATATTGATAATGATGTTTTTGCAATATGGCCTAACTATATTTTTGTAGGCAAATGAAATCATTGACAATTGTATTTTCGAGGTGAATCCAATAATATGTCTTAAAACTCATTTTCTTATAAGATGTAGTTATTCATAACATTAATAATAATTGCAATTGTTGTTGCATTAGATTCAAGTTCTGTGGCATCTATTCTAAATATATTCAATACGCCCTCTATATATTTAGTAGTATAAAATGCATTCCAGTTGAAATTAGGGTAATTAACTGCATCAGGGATGATTATGTTTTGTTGTATAATTACTGTTTTTTTAAATATTTTAAAATGTCTTATTGGGTGTGCGATTAGAAACACTGTCATTGTATTATATACCTGCTGGCGATTGTAGTGACTCAAGTTCTGCATAAATTACACGCTTCTGAATAAAAGTGCAGTAACTTGGGACAACGACGATGACGAATGCGGTCGCTGTTTGAGTCATGGGATTGTGGAAAATACATACAGAGCTGTGGAATGAAATGATTTTCTATATTCTATCTATGTTTAGGAGTGATTTTATTAAATACTAGCTGAATTGCCCGCCGTTCGACACTTATGATTTTTAATTACAAAAATTAATAAATCCTTACTTTTAATATAATTAATAAATAAATTTTTAATTGTATTGGCGATTCAAGCCGGCTGATACTCCTGGTGGCACGAAATGAACTACATTTAGTAGGGAATTTGTTTGCATAACATTTGTTGTTTCATCTTATTCATGACTATAGAGCCATGATTATACTATTTATACCTTAAAAGTACATCAGCAATCGCGCATTATTGTAGAAGTGGCTGAAATCATATGATTTTAATGCAATTAGCTGATCAAACAATAACAAAAATCAGCTGTTTATCTACTACTTTGAAGAAAACCGCCAACCAAACTATACCCGTCCACTATTTCAAACGACTTGAACTATGCATTACATTATTTTTCACATATATTTTTTTAATTAGTCTTCAATTAATAAATGACATTAATTTAATCATAGAAAATAACGGTTAATAGTGTAATGCATAGTTCAAGTCGTATGAAATAGTGGACGGGCATAGTTTGGTTGGTAGGGGCCGCCCGCCCACCCCACCTTTGCTCGCATAGTTTTTCCATAGGATGACACTCTTCTTGGAATAGTGTTAACAATATAAAACAGCTATATCCAATTAAAAAACTATGCGAGCGAAGGTGGGGTGGGCGGGCGGCCCCTACCAACCAAACTATGCCCGTCCACTATTTAAAACGACTTGAACTATGCACTAAATTGTTTCTCACATTTTCTTTTACGAAATAGGCGTAAACTAACAAATTAAATTAATTGAATAATAGAAAGTCATGGATAACATTCTAGTACAGAGTTCAAGTCATTTGAAATAGTGGACGGGCATAGTTTGGTTGGCAGGGGCCGCCCGCCCACCCCACCTTCGTTCGCATAGTTTTTTTATTGGATATAGCTGTTTTATATTGTTTAAACTATTCCAACAAGAGTGTCATCCTATGGAAAAACTATGCGAGCAAAGGTGGGGTGGGCGGGCGGCCCCTACCAACCAAACTATGCCCGTCCACTATTTAAAACGACTTGAACTATGCACTAAATTGTTTCTCACATTTTCTTTTACGAAATAGGCGTAAACTAACAAATTAAATTAATTGAATAATAGAAAGTCATGGATAACATTCTAGTACAGAGTTCAAGTCATTTGAAATAGTGGACGGGCATAGTTTGGTTGGCAGGGGCCGCCCGCCCACCCCACCTTCGTTCGCATAGTTTTTTTATTGGATATAGCTGTTTTATATTGTTTAAACTATTCCAACAAGAGTGTCATCCTATGGAAAAACTATGCGAGCAAAGGTGGGGTGGGCGGGCGGCCCCTACCAACCAAACTATGCCCGTCCACTATTTAAAACGACTTGAACTATGCACTAAATTGTTTCTCACATTTTCTTTTACGAAATAGGCGTAAACTAACAAATTAAATTAATTGAATAATAGAAAGTCATGGATAACATTCTAGTACAGAGTTCAAGTCATTTGAAATAGTGGACGGGCATAGTTTGGTTGGCAGGGGCCGCCCGCCCACCCCACCTTCGTTCGCATAGTTTTTTTATTGGATATAGCTGTTTTATATTGTTTAAACTATTCCAACAAGAGTGTCATCCTATGGAAAAACTATGCGAGCAAAGGTGGGGTGGGCGGGCGGCCCCTACCAACCAAACTATGCCCGTCCACTATTTCAAACGACTTGAACTATGCATTACATTATTTTTCACATATATTTTTTAATCGCGAATACAAGTAAGTGCTTACATAAAACATTGCTATTACTTATTTTACTTAATTAATTTAGTTTATTGTTGCTTTATTATCTTGTAACGTATATATCGTAAACTTTTACTACTGATATTTCTGAAAATATCGATGTTTTAAAAAAGTCACGCACTTCAGTTCAACAATATCAACCAATGGTGTGAAATAAACTAGACATTAAGTTTAGTAATTGAACAAAACAAACTTTCGATTATAATGCTTCAAATTATTACTAGACAATGATGTACGAAAAATATAACAATATTCCAGACATCATTATTCTAATAACCGTAATGAGTTGTTTACTCCATTCGAGGAATAATTTTAGAAACGTCACGAATGGCTCAAACTGTCACAAAAACCGCTTATATAAGAAATATAATAGATTAGACGGTCGCTAATTTATTTTCAGCGGGTCGCCATTACGTGCGATTTTCTATTATTTTAATAGATCTATTAAAAATTCGCATTTCATCCATTTGATGCCGTGACTGGGTTATTAAAATGTTTGTTGTTTTTTTTCAATTGCTCAAGTGGCACTGTCAATTAGTACTGTAAAAAAAGAAATCATGCAAGAAAATTTTATGATAGCTATTCATCATAAATTATGATAATTATTGGTATATGTTTATAATTCTATGCTTATAAAAAAATTATTTCTATAATAAATTGTTTTTGACTTCTTTTGCATTTTTTTTTAATTCTTACGTTTTTGACTTTTGCATTTTTTTAAATTTTCTATAATAAGCTGGTTAGTTAGTAGTTAATTTGCGAGATTATCCGCTAATTTTTAAACATCCTTTGTATAACCTTAACTTATAGATAGTTTCATCTATGATATGAATCACAACGAATTACCATTTACATTTTATTTTATTTACTTTTATAATAATTTTGATATTTATTGCGCATACTAACCAAATTTACAACAGTGATAAATCTATCACGCATTGTTTTGCAAACCCGCTGTTTGAACATTTAGCACGTGCCTGTATAAATTTGCCTTGACTCGCCGCCACAGCACACATACACACATATATATATATATATATATATATATATATATACATATACATACACACATATACACTCACATACAGGTGAACGTTTAATTTCTGGGACGACAATTAAATATGTTTCCGACAGCGCGCATCCTTTATGAATAATCCCCATTGTGGCAATTTGAGGGCGCGCTCACAGGAATAATAAAGATTGTACATTGTACACCGAGTGGTACGTGCCGCGACTACATTCCGCGTGATTTCGACTTGCGTTGTTGCCTGAATCTTAATTCAATAGATAAAAACGCGACGACCCATTACGACTGAAAACCCAGAAAACGTTTAGAGACTAATGCGTTCTAAAAACGGCTTTCTTTAAAAGGAATGGACAAGCTAACTGTACGGTGCTATCTTAATTATAAGGAATATAACTGTTGAAAGTTATTTTTATGTTTATCAACAATACTGTAAAGGTGATTTGTATTGAAATTAAATAAAAAGTATGACATTAATTTTTTTTAAAAAAACTTTTATTTTATGGGGGGAAAAAATAAACCACAACGACACATAAAATCCATAAATTGTGCATTCTTTCGCTGTTATTTTCGGCCGTTTGTGACCGGTCCAAGGTGAGCCAAAGCAACAATAAATATTCAACTGAATTGTTTATAGGCGAAGCATGCTGTGGCTGAGTGTGCGCGGGTTCGTTCACCACTTTATTCAAGAGAGCCGCTGCCTGGCATTTGTCTTATCAGCGCGCGCTCTTTTTGCACGGCCTTAAAATTATCACACATACATACACAAGATAATTTATATTAAATACGTTTGGTTCTTTTGTGAAATAAGCAGAGTACTCTTCTACTAGTAATCTACTAGTACTCTTCTACGTCGCTACACAGACAACAAATTTAAAAACCGCAAAGAGACATCTTCATTATATTTCTGTATGAAAAGTTATATTTCGCGGGTTTTTACGATTTGAACCAATTAGAATTATAGAATTTTAAAAAACCTAGGTGGATCTAATTTTAATATTAATAAAATTTTAAAAACTACATTTTTTTTTCAAAAATATATATTTGTGTTTAATTAGAAAAAGTTGACATTGCAAATTCGTTTGCGATTTAAACCATTTAAAATTGCACCACTTTAAGAAACCTAGGTTGCTTTAACATATATAAGTGTGAATCCACCTCTTAGCAATCTACATATCTAGATTTCGATCGTATTAGATAACATCAGTGTAGCTCAGCTAGTGAGGATGAATTCACACAATATTTCGAGTGGTTATATACAAAAAATATTTATTTAACTTTCCTCCTAGATGGTTAGTTGTCCATCTATGAGGAAAGTTAAATAAAGATGTGGTGCCGCTAGATGGCGTTTAACTTTCCTCCTAGGGAGTTAGTTCTATAATTTTAGGTTGCTTTATTTACAAAAATGTATCAATCAAGTTTTATTTTTATTTGTATATTTAATTTTATTGTTTGTTGGTGAAATTATCGTTTGGGAACTTTTCCGGACCATTCTAAAGGTCGTTTTAAACAAGACAATTTCTTGACTCAAAAGTTAGTTAAAATGCGCGACAATCTAAATTGTCTTGTATCATACAGCAAATTATTTTAAATATTGAATTGGATGGTAAATCTAATGGAAATATATCACGCGTTTTATTTATCAAGGACAAATTGCATAGGAGAAGGATATATGAATTCATTTCTTGAACAACTTTTGAGCTAAGAAATTGCCTTGTCTAAAACTACCTTAACTCGAGAAAGAACAGCTGTGCTTTCATGTATCTGACGATGACTTCTCCCTTTATTTAGTCCTGCAGTTCGTGATTAATTATTCTCCTTCCTCTATTATCGAGCCAAAGATAACCAGATATTATTAATATTGAGTATTATATTAATAATATCTGGTTATCTTTGGCTCGATAATAGAGGAAGACGTATAATCGATGCCAGAAAAACTTCTAATAGAAATAAAAATTCTGATCATTCGAATTTTTATTTGTTATCATTGTAGAGACATCGATTTGAATAGTATGTTAATACCTGATTATTATTGGCTCGATAATAGAGGAAAATGATGATTTTGAGGCAGGGGAGATGTTTGAATTTGTGTGTGTTGACTATGCCTAATAAAGGTCTTCTTTTTCTTTTTTTTTTATTATAAATCAAATTTCAAAACAAGAAAAATATCTTTAATATTTTCAAAGATACATCTGTTTGTTGAAAAATGTTCATATTCCCTACGTTTTATTATAATCAACTAGTGCTTATATACCCACAATAAATCAATAACAATACAATAACAGTACAACTTACCCTCGTAGAGGGAAGTTAAACGCCATCTGGCGGCACCACATCAATTAGCAATGCACACCCATATGGTAATAACCGTCGTCAACATGCTCATGTTATCAGGATCACCGGGTAGTGCATATAATATGTTTTAAACAATACAATAGCTGTGTAGGTGATATAACTATTAAATCACAGTTTTTAAATTGTATTGTTATCACTTGAAACATATTGTTGTGTTAAATGAAAAGGTGTATCATTTAACACTACAACATGTTTCATAGTAATTAAAAAAAACTATAGAGATATCTATAGTGGCTTTGAGAACAACTTACAAAAAGAGGTTAAATTATATGAATTATTGTTTACTTACTGTGTGACTTATTGCTGCGAAATAATATATAATAATAATCCCAAATACACAAAGTCTCGATGGCTATTTCAGTATTGGTACTGAGATTTTAATAAGTCGCCGTTCCACATGGAGAACCGCGATGAAAAAGTGGGCACGAACGCGAGCGGCCGCTGGAGAGCAGCAGTGGCCAGAAAAAAAGTTCGAAAACTCGTTTGCGTCGGGGCCCCCGTGTGGGCCGAGAGAAAGAGCAGAAAACACACCACTCAACACACACACACACACAATCGACTTCACCGAGCAACTCTCGTCGAACGACTGCCGTGCGACACACGAGCGCCGGCGACGAGGCGGAGGCCCACCGTGTGCATGTGTGCGGTGGCTGCGCGAGGCGGGGAGGACGAGAGAACAATAAAAAAAAACACCGGCAAGAATATATAGCTAAAGTGAGTCATCCTGCGGAGAAGACGATAAAGGGGTTTGAGGTGGTTTGTACTTGTGTGGGTATTTAGAACAAGAGAATACTTTTATTAATGAGTTAAATACAGTAATGTTTTTCAAATTTTTTGGTTCACGACTTCCTATTGAACTTAAACTCACAAAGGACCCCCTAAAAAAATGATTATGTGTAGAAATACATCACGAATGATCTGTAATTAATTGCTTTAATTATTAAATACACTTTTTCGATAATATTTAACACTACAACTTGTATGATAGTAATTTAAAAACTATCGCTATAGTTACGGTGACCATTTTTGATAAAATAAACAGGTAGAACAAGGCAGAGGGAGTGGTTATATATGAATTTGTAATTTTTGTGGAGTGTTACTTTGATTTATATTTGTATTTTTATTTTTATGTATGTATTAAGGTCACGAACAATATTTGGGGGGCAAGAAACATAAAAACTGTTAAAAAAGTCAAAATAAAAGTAAAAAATGTTAAAAATTTTAAATATGTCAAAAAATGTCAAGTCAAGAAATTGTCAAAAAAGTCAAAATAAAAGTAAAAAATTTCATAAAAAAAGTCATAAAAGTAAAAAATGTCGAAAATGTTTAATATGTCAAAAAATGTCAAGTCAAGAAACATAAAAACTGTCAGAAAAGTCAAAATAAAAGTCAAAAAAGTAAAAAATGTCAAAAATGTTAAATATGTCATAAAATTTTAAGTCAAGAAACATAAAAGCTGTCAGAAAAGTTAAAACAAAAGTAAAAAATTTCATTAAAAAAGTAAAAAATATCAAAAATGTCAAAAAATGTCAAGTCAAGAAAAATAAAAACTGTCAGAAAAGTCAAAATAAAAGTAAAAAAAATCAAAATATAAGTCAAAAAAGTAAAAAATGTCAAAAATGTTAAATATGTCAAAAAATTTCAAGTCAAGAAACATAAAAGCTGTCAGAAAAGTTAAAACAAAAGTAAAAAATTTCATTAAAAAAGTCAAAAATATCAAAAATGTCAAAAAATGTCAAGTCAAGAAAAATAAAAACTGTCAGAAAAGTCAAAATAAAAGTAAAAAAAATCAAAATAAAAGTCAAAAAAGTAAAAAATGTCAAAAATGTTAAATATGTCAAAAAATTTCAAGTCAAGAAACATAAAAGCTGTCAGAAAAGTTAAAACAAAAGTAAAAAAAATCATTAAAAAAGTCAAAAATATCAAAAATGTCAAAAAATGTCAAGTCAAGAAAAATAAAAACTGTCAGAAAAGTCAAAATAAAAGTAAAAAATTTCATTAAAAAAGTCAAAAATATCAAAAATGTCAAAAAATGTCAAGTCAAGAAAAATAAAAACTGTTAGAAAAGTCAAAATAAAAGTAAAAAATGTCATAAAAAAGTCAAAAAATTAAAAAATGTTAAAAATATTAAATATGTCAAAAAATTTCAAAAAATGTCAAAAAAATATCAAGTCAAGAAAAATTAAAACTGTCAAAAAGGTCAAAATAAAAAATGTCATAAAAAAATCGAAAATATCAAAAAAATTAAAAAAGCCAAAATATCGAAAATGTTAGATAGATAGATAGATATATTTATTGATGTCAATATGCTATACAGCATTTACATAAATCAATTGTTATTCAAAATTATATAGGTCATGTAATTCGGAAAGTCGTGTTATGCCCACACCAGATATTTTAAGTAAAATTTAATGTTTTACATATAAAAAATTAATGTATTCATTATCCGTCTTGCAATTAAAAAAACCATCTTGTTAATAAATTATTTCTAGAGATCCAGTGGTAGCTTTAAGAAACAAAATACGCCAAATTGCAAATGTAGTGCCATTTGTTGGCCCCTAACTATATTTGTTGATTTTTGCAAGTCATATTAGTGAAATTCACATATAACCCCCTAACTGTAAATTATATTAATCTTTTTCGGTTAAAAGGATTTTGCATAATAATAATAATTCGGAAATTTTAATATTATTAGTATTTAGTATTTATATTGTGTCTGAAAGGGTTAAATATTTTAAAAGTAATACTACTCAAATATATTCAATTTATATCAAGTGACTTACACAGTGAAACCATAATCAATTTATGTGCGTGCATGATGAAATTGGCAATTAAAGTCATTATTTTATGACTGCAATTATTTCGTGTGGCTATATAATATTCATTAATCGTTTGCCAATTAAAAACTGACAATTTTCCATGTTTTTTCTCACCCATATACATTGATAGACGTACAGCTAGTGACGCAATGTTTAAAAAAAAAAACGATGCTGCGCACAGGTAGAAAATCACCTGTTGATGCAATTAGCGTTGAATATCCCACAATTATCAGCATTTACGTTGCACGGAAATAAATTCACCATTGCATAAAATTATAAATAGTTTTTCACATTCCGAATACACGCTGATGTAAAGATTATTGGTTTATCGAAATCGTGTTCATGTTTTCTAACTTAGATTGTGGAAATATGCGATAATTTCAAAATTATTCAGCCGATTTCAAAATTATCGCATTTTCGACAATCTAAATTAAAAAAGTTAAAATGTTTTGTCAAAAAGTTTTAAAAAAAAGGGTGTAAATGTTAAAAATGTCATAAAAAGTCAAAAATGTCAAAAAAAGTTTTTAAAAGTAAAAAAAAAAACAAGAAAAGTAAGAAAAAACAAGAAAAGTTAAAAAAAACAAGAAAAGTCAAAAAAGCCAAAAATGTAAAAAATGTATTAAAAAAACTGAAAATGTCACAAATGTCAAAAAGTCAGGAAAGTCTAAAATGCCAAAACTGCCAAAAAAAGTTTAAATGTTAAAAATGTCATAAAGAGTCAAAATTGTCAAAAAGTCAAAATTTTCAAAAAGTAAAAAATGTCAAAAAAGTTTAAAAAAGCCAAAAAAAAACAAGAAAAGTCAAAAAAACAAGAAAAGTCAAAAAAGCTAAAAATGTAAAAAATTTATTCAAAAAACTCAAAATGTCACAAATGTCAAAAAGCAAGAAAGTATAAAATGCCAAAACTGCCAAAAAAAGTTTAAATGTTAAAAATGTCATAAAAAGTCAAAATTGTCAAAAAGTCAAAATTTTCAAAAAGTAAAAAATGTCAAAAAAGTTTTAAAAAGCCAAAAAAACACAAGAAAAGTAAAAAAAACAAGAAAAGTAAAAAAAACAAGAAAAGTAAAAAAAACAAGAAAAGTCAAAAAAGCCAAAAGTGTAAAAAATATATTAAAAAAACTCAAAATGTCACAAATGTCAAAAAGCAAGAAAGTCTAAAATTCCAAAACTGCCAAAAAAAGTTTAAATGTTAAAAATGTCATAAAAAGTCAAAATTCTCAAAAAGTCAAAATTTTCAAAAAGTAAAAAATGTCAAAAAAGTTTTAAAAAGACAAAAAAACAAGAAAAGTCAAAAAAGCCAAAAGTGTAAAAAATGTATTAAAAAAACTCAAAATGTCACAAATGTCAAAAAGTCAAGAAAGTCTAAAATGCCAAAACTGCCAAAATAAAGTTTAAATGTTAAAAATGTCATAAAAAGTCAAAATTGTCAAAAAGTCAAAATTGGCAAAAAGTAAAAAATGTCAAAAGAAAAGTTTTAAAAAGTCAAAAAAACAAGAAAAGTCAAAAAAGCCAAAAGTGTAAAAAATGTATTAAAAAAACTCAAAATATCACAAATGTCAAAACGTCAAGAAAGTCTAAAATGCCAAAACTGCCAAAATAAAGTATAAATGTTAAAAATGTCATAAAAAGTCAAAATTGTCAAAAAGTCAAAATTGACAAAAAGTAAAAAATGTCAAAAAAAAGTTTTAAAAAGTCAAAAAAACAAGAAACGTCAAAAAAACAAGAAAAGTCAAAAAAGCCAAAAGTGTAAAAAATGTATTAAAAAAACTCAAATGTCACAAATGTCAAAAAGTCAAGAAAGTCTAAAATGCCAAAACTGCCAAAAGTCTAAATGTTAAAAATGTCATAAAAAATCAAAATTGTCAAAAAGTAAAAAATGTCAAAAAAAAGTTTTAAAAAATCAAAAAAAACAAGAAAAGTAAAAAAGCCAAAAGTGTAAAAAATGTATTAAAAAAACTCAAAATGTCACAAATGTCAAAAAGTCAAAACAGTCTAAAATGCCAAAACTGCCAAAAAAAAAAATCTAAATGTTAAAAATGTCATAAAAATTCAAAAATGTCAAAAGACTAAAATACCAAAAAAAAGTCAAAAATATTTTTTAAAAAGTAGGAAAAAAAAAGTCAAAAATTAAATAGAATAAAAAAAACGTTAAAAAGGTCGAAAATGTTATACAAAATTATATAAATGTCACAAATATCAAGGTCAAGAAAGTCTAAAATGTTAAAAAAAAATTCTAAATGTTAAAAACCAATTTGGAAACTATATTTAAATAAATATGAATCGAAACACCCATGACCGGAGAGGAATTGGGTAGTATAATGGTCTAAATGTCTAGCCCCTTTTGAAAACTATATTCTGATATCTGGTATTAATTTCTTTATCCAAATTCCTTCCTTTTAACAAGTATTGTGATTCAGAAACCAACTGGAATCTGATAGCGGAAAGTGAGACAAACAAGACGAGACCATACACGTGAAGAATCATTAATGTAGTGAAATGTAATCTAATCTGAAACAGCATATAAAATCAATGTAAATTTGAATTTTACACCATTTCGGCACTTCAATTTTTAGACACCAGGTCTCGCTTAGCCATCGAATAGAGGTCAATATGATTCACATGTAGAGTATTTATATAAACGCAGCTTATCATTTGACCCCAACAGTGTAATTCGAGAACATAAAATGAACGCATGTCATATTTTAGTCTCCTTTTTAGCGGTTGATTGTTTTCAACAAATAAGTACGTGCGTGCATCACTCAAAATTTTAGTTTCTAATGTTATATTAATTTTGTAGGTTCTCTACAGTCAACTGTTGGATTTAAAAGCATTCTCAGTAAGTATTTATAATATATGTCGTAATGAAAACGTAAATATTACTCAATAAATGCCTTATTCGAATAAATCGAATGAACTTATCTATAAAAATTAGTTTTTGAAAATTATTGGATTATGCCAATCCAATAATTTCCAAAAACTAATTTTTATAGATAAGTTCATTCGATTTATTCGAATCTAAGTTTGTAAAGCCCGTATGACATTATCTAGTTTCCTATATCGTTTTATATATAAGAATTGATATATTAAAACAATTTCTAAATGGAAAATTAACATTGTGTATTACGGTCTTGTTATTGTTAAGTGAATTTATTATTATTCCGCTGCTATATAATTTTCTACATGTGTGTATGACACTATCAACAGTATGTAGTTTGTGTCTGCATCGAAAACGATATAAGAAACTAGATAATGTCATACGGGCTTTACAAACTTAGATTCGGATAAATCGAATGCAATTATCTATAAAAATTAATTTTTGAAAATTATTGAGTAGTAGAGATAGATATATTTGTTTTAGAATGTCGTGAATATCAACAAGTCGAGATCCAACAACCGATTGATATAGATGCTATATTCTTTCCAGCACAATCACCCAGTAGAAATTATGTTGAACAAACACATGAAACGAAGCATCCATTTGTAGTACGTCAACTGTATGATGCATAATTAAATACGTCATGTGATGAATAAAGTGTTTAAACTACTTCATTACTATAAATGGTAGTTATATTGGATTGCTTTAAAAAATTTAATTCTAGGTGTACTTATACGATAATCAAACTAAACCAGTATGTGGAGGTGTTCTTATAAGCGATCGTTTTGTTCTCACATCCACTTATTGTTTTAACAAGTAAGTTTATGGGTCTTCATTGTTTGGTTCATGGATATAATCCCTTATATAATATATGAATCAAAGTACGCCCTGTGTTTTTTATCATTACTACTTTCAATTGTTTATCGAGATTTATTCATAAATGGATACTATGTGAACGAAGGTATGGTTGGTATGGTAGGTGGGAAACCCCTACCACTTGAATTATGTCTGTTATTGTTTTATCCATTGATATAGCAATTCTTTTTTATATAAATTTGGTTTAGAAAGTAAAGTTTAGTCTAGAGATCGATAATACTGAATTTTATCAATATACTTTATAGTTTTCGTGGCAAAGAGTATATTGTAGGCGTAGCAACAGGATACAACGCAGCGTTGGCCACCGAAAACGAGCTGAATAAAGTAATACGTAGCATCCAACATCCTAGATACAGAGAAACGCCTGTATACCATGGTATAGGTCTGCTTGAACTAAAAAATCCTATACGATTCGCACCCGATGTACGGCCGGCTTGTCTGCAGGTGTCAACGCTTATTGCAGATACGGAATGGTTTATGAACGCTTGGGTCTCAAGAAACAAAACAAAAGTGTTGGAAACGTATTCTGTAGAAGAGGTCCAGTCGGATGAATGCCAGAAGCAATATAATGAGTATATGGGCACACCGTATGGAATTATAGGACATTTGCAACTTTGTGTTTTTGAAGGGGTGCAAGATGTAAGTAACTAATAATTAAACAATAATAATACAGGCTGTAAAATGTAAACAAATTATATATTATGTGGAAGATGCGATGAATCTGAAGAAATATATTATTAATATGATTAATATATAAAATGTGTTACCCCCGTATTCACCAACGTTCTATAAATCTATCAATACCTATTGAACTCATAAATATTCGTTGTTATAGCAACAATAAATTATCTAGGGAATGTAGTTACTTTAGATTCTTTCTATTGGAAACACTGAATAATTAAACAAAAGGTGTTATCAAAGCTGTTGATACATTTATGGTTGGTGAATACGGGAGGTATAAATGGTAAAAAAGAATGTCAAAATTATATGTCATGAAATTATGTTGTTAATTTTTTTAAATATTTATTTATGCACTGCATTGTATCTCACTTTCTTTACGAATTAGACGTAAATTAACCAATGAAATTAATAGAATAAATTATAAAGTAATGGATAACAGTATAGTGCAGAGTTCAAGTCATTTGAAATAGTGGTATAGTCAGGTTGGTAAGGTAAGGCCCGCCCGCCCACCCCACCTTCGCTCGCATAGTTTTTTCAATAGATACAGGCGTTTTATATTGTTGAATCCATTCCAAGAAGAGTGTTATCTTATGGAAAAACTGTGCGAGCAAAGGTGGGGTTGGTGGGAAGTCCCTACCAATCAAACTATACCCATCCACTATTTCAAATGACTTGAACTATGCACTCCACTATTATCCTTTATTTTTTATGATTAAATTAATGTCATTTATTAATTTAAGACTAATTACAAAAATATATGTGAAAAATAATGTAATGCATAGTTCAAGTCGTTTGAAATAGTGGACGGGCATAGTCAGGTTTGTTTATTTCGTGTATATATCAGGTATGAGATTATTAATAACAATCAAATACACGTAACTAATGATTGTTGTACATTTAAAAAAATAACACTATGAAAACTAATGAAACCTAAAGCATCATAATAAGTTTTTACAAATCATAATTCAACAAACATTAATAGACATCTATTACTTTCGATAACATATTATGATTGAATTTTAGCGCTTGCACAGAAGACGAAATGCAATTTTTGTTCGAAACAGAAGATTACCAGGATACACGATTCTGGGTATTCCAGCAGTTGGCAGAGTTGGGGTAGGTCTACCGGAGGTGTATCACAGAGTTTCTTACTATATAGACTGGATCGAGTCTATAGTTTGGCCAGAGGCACCGAAGACAGGTTGCAACAACATTCGATTTTCCAATTGATTTGTATAACACAATTGTGATAATGAAAACAATAGATTGAATAGTTTGTACACAAAATATAGATATAGAGAGCATACAGTATGTTCAGCAAGTTTTTTTTATAACGACATTAACAACATTTTGGTAAGTCTAATGTAAATAGTCTAATGTAGTAAAATATTGTCAAATATCGCCAAATATCGTCAAATATAGTCAAATATATCTATATTTTCCCTGTTTTTACGTATTTTTATTGTGTAAATGTGTATTTTGTTTTAATTCTCATATTGTATTGACTTGTGTAAACTTCTTGAAGTGATAATACTAATAAACGATTATTATTATTATTATATAGTCTATATAGTCAAATATAGTCCAATAATGTCAAATATCGTCAAATATTGTTATATCATCTCAAATATTATTAAAATTTCAAAATGACAAAACGTCAAAAAAGGTCAACAATATCAAAAACGTAAAAAATGTCAAAAACTTGCAAAATGTGAAAAATGTGAAAAACGTAAAAAATGTCAAAAACGTAAAAACTGTCAAAAACTTAAACATTGTTTAAAACGTAGAAAATGTCAAAAACTTAAAAAATGTCAAAAACTTAAAAAATGTCAAAACGTAAAAAATGTTAAAAACGTAACAAATGACAAAAACGTAAAAACTGTCCAAACTTTAAACATTGTTTAAAACGTAGAAAATGTCAAAAACAAAAAATGTCAAAACGTAAAAAATGTGAGAAACGTAAAAAATGTCAAAAAACTAAAAAATGTCAAAAAACTAAAAACTGTCAAAAACTTAAACATTGTTTAAAACGTAGAAAATGTCAAAAACTTAAAAATGTCAAAACGTAAAAAATGTCAAAAACGTAAAAAATATCAAAAACTTAAAAAATGTCAAGAACGTAAAAAATGTCAAAAACATAAAAAATGTAAAAAACGTAAAAACAATCAGAAACTTAAACATTGTTTAAAACATAGAAAATGTTAAAAACTTAAAAAATGTCAAACGTAAAAAATGTGAAAAATGTAAAAAATGTCAAAAAACGTAAAAAATGTCAAAAACTTAAAAAATGTCAAAAACGTAAAAAATGTCAAAAACATAAAAAATGTAAAACACGTAAAAACTGTCAAAAACTTAAACATTGTTTAAAACGTAGAAAATATCAAAAACTTAAAAAATGTCAAACGTAAAAAATGTCAAACGTAAAAAATGTCAAAAAACGTAAAAACTGTCAAAAACTTAAAAAATGTCAAAAACATAAAATGTAATTCGGTAAGTCGTGTGGTGACGAAATATTTTTAATAAAATTATTACGAGTAAACCAGTAAAGCCTGAAGTTTTTTTAGTACCCTAGAACTCTGAGCCCTTGTTTTTTTTTTGTGGCCGTTTAAAATTTAAAAAAGTTTGTAAACGTAAACTGGGCTAGCCACACGCAGGTTATCTGCCTTTTATTATAACCGATTTGTAATTCACGTTAATTCCATGCACGAGCTGAGAGAGAGAAATCAATTGTCGCATTGGAATGTTAATGGGGGCGGGCGGCCGACCGGAAGTGATAACGAGTAGAAAATTCGCGGCACTGCTGCAAGAAAGCAGGAAACGCCGCGCCGCGGGCTTGGAACCGTTCGTTCGTTCGGCCAACATTTCGCATGAAAGTACCGGGAAACAACTCGCAAACAAATCTACAAATAATTACAATACGCCATAGCTCAAGCGGTGATTATAACAATGACCTGCACGTGTCGTATTTCGTTCGTTTTAAGAACAAAACACTCGCGGTGAGAATTTTGTTATGTAAGGACGTAAAAATCGGATATAATTATTATATTTTAGTTCAGCGGGCATTGTTTGGGTACGCGTGCAGACAATAAAACAAATAAACACAAAATTGTAGCCGTCAAATTAAATGGATGATGATGCAACAGTATATAAAACATAAAGGTGCCAATTTATAAATAAACTAGATGAAATAACATTGTTTGTGTAGTTATTTTATAAATAGTTACTATTTAATCACTCTATATAAATTATATAATATTGATATTTTTGATATTTTCACGTTATGACATTTTGGCATTCTGACATTTTAACATTTTGACATTGTGACATTTTTACATTTTGGCATTTTGACATATTTATATTTAGGCATTTTCACATTTTCATTATTCTTATTTTAAAAAATAAATATTTTCAAATTTAAAAAAATAAATATTTTCAAATTTTAAAAAATAAATATTTTCAAAAATATTCAAATTTTCATATTTTGACATTTTTAAATGTTCATATTTTCATATTTTCCAATTGTCAAATTTTCCAATTTTCACATTTTCCAATTTTCACATTTTCTAATTTTCACATTTTCCAATTTTCACATTTTCCAATTTTCACATTTTCACATTTTCCAATTTTCACATTTTCACATTTTCCAATTTTAACATTTTCACATTTTCACATTTTCACATTTTCACATTTTCACAATTTCACAATTTCACAATTTCACAATTTCACAATTTCACATTTTCATATTTTCATATTTTCATATTTTCCAATGTTCATATTTTCCAATGTTTATAGTTTTATAGTTTTATAGTTTTATAGTTTTATAGTTTTATAGTTTTATAGTTTTATAGTTTTATAGTTTTATAGTTTTATAGTTTTATAGTTTTATAGTTTTATAGTTTTATAGTTTTATAGTTTTATAGTTTTATAGTTTTATAGTTTTATAGTTTTATAGTTTTATAGTTTTATAGTTTTATAGTTTTATAGTTTTATAGTTTTATAGTTTTATAGTTTTATAGTTTTATAGTTTTATAGTTTTATAGTTTTATAGTTTTATAGTTTTATAGTTTTATAGTTTTATAGTTTTATAGTTTTATAGTTTTATAGTTTTATAGTTTTATAGTTTTATAGTTTTATAGTTTTATAGTTTCATATTTTGACATTTTTGATATTTTTTACATTTTTGACTTTGCCATTTTTTTTTACTTTTATTAATTTTTTTATCATAATTTTTGATTTATTTTATGAATATAAAAATGTAAAATAAATCAAAAATATAAAAATATAAAAATTTAAAAATATGAAAATTTGAAAATATAAAAATATGAAAATTTGTTTCATATTTTCATATTTTGACATTTTTGACTTGTATTGCCATTTTTTATTTTTGACATAATATTTATATATTAATATTATCAAATTTAAAAAAAAAATATGTTGGATGTTTTAATTTATATATGAAAATGTAAAATAAATCAAAAATTCTAATTATGTCAAAAAAATGCAATACAAGTCAAAAATGTCAAAATATGAAAATATAAAAATTTGAAAATATGATAATATGAAAATTTTTTAAAATTTGGAAATTTTTGTAGATTTGAAAATATTAATACATAAATATATTTTCAAATTTTTATATTTTTATATTTTGATATTTTTCACTTGTATTATCATTTTTTTACTTTTATGAAATTTTTTGATTTATTTTATGAATATGAAAATGTAAAATAAATCAAACATTCCAATTATATCAAAAAATGTCAAAAAACTTTTAATAAAATGCAACACAAGTAAAAAATATGAAAATATAAAAATGGCAAGTAAATCAAAAATTCCAATTATAGTAAAAAAAAATTGAAAATATTAAAATTAAAAAATTTGAAAATATGAAAATATAAAAATTTGAAAATTTTTGAAAATTTGAAAATATTAATATATAAATATTATATTTTAAAATTTTTATATTTTCATATTTTGACATTTTTGACTTGTATTGTCATTTTTTTTACTTTTATGATATTTTTTGACATAATTGGAATTTTTGATTTATTTTATGAATATGAAAATGTAAAATAAATCAAAAATTCCAATTATATCAAAAAATGTCATAAAAGTAAAAAAGAAATGCAATACAAGTCAAAAATGTCAAAATATGAAAATATAAAAATGTTAAATAAATCAAAAATTCCAATTATGTCAAAAAAATTCATAAAAGTAAAAAAAAAATGCAATATAAGTCAAAAATGTCAAAATATGAAAATATAAAAATTTGAAAATATAATATTTATATATATTAATATTATCAAATTTTTAAAAAAATTATATTTTCAAAATTTAAAATTTTTATATTTTAAAATTTTCATATTTTAAAATTTTAAATTTTTTTAAATGTTCTTATTTTTATATTTTCATATTTTCTAATTTTTACATTTTCATATTCTTAAAATAAATTAAAAATTCCAATTATTTCAAAAAATGGCAATACAAGTCAAAAATGTCAAATTATGAAGATATAAAAATTTTAAAATATGATAGGAAAATATAAAAATATGAAAAAATGGAAAAATGAAAATTTGAAAATCTTTGAAAATTTGAAAATATTAATATAAATATTTTTTCAAATTTTTATATTTTCATATTTTGACATTTTTGACTTGTTTGTCATTTTTTTTTTTACTTTTGACACATTTTTTGACATAATTGGAATTTTATTAATATGAAAATGTAAAAGTTTAAAAAAAATGCAATACAAGTCAAAAATGTCAAAATATGAAAATATAAATTTTTAAAATATAAAAATTTTAAAATATGAAAATATAAAAATTTTAAAATATAAAATTTTGAAAAAATGAAAATTTTAAAATATAAAATTTTTTAAATATAAAATTTTTAAAATATGTCATAAAAGTAAAAACCAATATAATACAAGTCAAAAATGTCAAAATATGAAAATATAAAAATTTGAAAATATGAAAATTTGAAAATATAAAAATTTGAACATTTTAAAATATGAAAATTTGAAAATATAAAAATTTGAAAATATGGAAATTTGAAAATATGTTTCATATTTTCAAATTTTTATATTTTCATATTTTGACATTTATAACTTGTAATGCCATTTTTTTATTTTTATGACATTTTTTGATATAATTGAAATTTTTGATTTATTTTATAAATATGAATATGTAAAATAAATAAAAAATTACAATTATGACAAAAAGGTCATAAATATAAAAAAAATTCAATAGTCAAGTCAAAATATGAAAATATAAATTTTGAAAATATGAAAATATAAAATTTTAAAATTTAAAGATATAAAATTTTGAAAATATGAAAATTTCAAAATTTGAAAATATCATAATTTGAAAATATGTTTCATATTTTCAAATTTTTATATTTTCATACTTTGACATTTTTGACTTGTAATACCTTTTTTTTATTTTTATGACATTTTTTGACATAATATTTTGACATTTTTTACTTGTATTGCTATTTTTTTTAATTTTATGAAATTATTTGACATAATTGAAATTTTTAATTTATTTTATGAATATGAAAATGTAAGATAAATCAAAAATTACAATTATGTCAAAAAATGTCATAACAATAAAAAAAGGCATTACAAGTCAAAAATGTTAAAGTATGAAAATATAAAAATTTGAAAATATGAAACAATTTTCAAATTTTTATATTTTTATATTTTCAAATTTAAAATGTTCAAATTTTTATATTTTCAAAATTTTATATTTTCATATTTTAAAATTTTTATATTTTCATATTTTTGATTTATTTTACATACATACATTTCATAAAATAAATAAAAAATTCCAATATCAAAAAATGTCATAAAAGTAAAGAAAAAAATGACAATACAAGTCAAAAATGTCAAAATATGAAAATATAAAAATTTGAAAATATAATATTTATATATTAATATTTTCAAATTTTAAAAAATTTTCATATTTTCAAATTTTTTAATTTTTATATTTTCATATATTTTCATTTATTTTTACTATAATTGGAATTTTTTATTTGCCATTTTTATATTTTCATATTTTTGACTTGTATTGCATTTTTTTTTAAACTTTTATGACATTTTTTGATATAATTAGAATGTTTGATTTATTTTACATTTTCATATTCATAAAATAAATCAAAAATTTCAATTGTCAAAAAATTTCAGAGAAGTAAGAAAATGACAAATGAAAAATATCAAAATATAAAAATATAAAAATATAAAAATTTGAAAATATGATATTTATGTATTAATATTTTCAAATCTTCAAAAATTTCCAAATTTTCAAAAATTTTCAAGATTTATATTTTCATATTTTCAAGATTTATATTTTCATATTTTCAAGATTTATATTTTCATTTTTTCAAATTTTCATATTTTCATATATTTTCATATTTTGATATTTTTGACTTGTATTGCATTTTTTTACTTTTATGAAATTTTTTGACATATTGGAATTTTTGATTTATTTTACATTTTCATATTCATAAAATAAATCAGTCAAAAATGTAAAAATATGAAAATATGAAAATTTTTAAATATAATTTTTTTTAAATATGTCATAAAAGTAAAAAAAAATGCAATACAAGTCAAAAATGTCAAAATATGAAAATATAAAAATTTGAATATTTTTGAAAATTTGAAAATATTAATATTTGAAATTAAGAAAAATGAAAATGTGTAAAACGAAAATGTGAAAATGCCTAAATGTAAATATGTCAAAACCCAAAATGTAAAAATGTCAGAATGCCAAAATGTCGGAATGCCAAAATATCAATGCAAAAAGTGTAAAAATGAAAATATCAAAACGTGAAAGTATCAAAATTTATATAATTTATATAGAGTGATTAAATAGTAAGTCTATTATTTTACTACATAGAAAAGAACATCAACTTAGTTTATTTAAATATAAATAAATTGCTATGATTATAACTTTTGTAATTTCATCATAAATTATCATGTTACACTGAATTATCTCCCGTCGCCCAGTTATCACCCAACAACTGTTAATGCATGTAAATATGACTTGACACCAATAAATTAATAATTGCAAATGGGGTATCCCCACGGACAAACAAAACAATTTTATGAGAGCCACACCGCCGACAATTTCTATTTTTCATTAATAATCATCAGCGGCACTCAGTGTGCCACTTGCACGCGCATTATTTATACGGAATAAATAATATCGCGGTAACAGTTAGACTAGCCACGGTTTAAAAAATGCATTCCGCGCACTCGCCCGATATTTGTAACTCCTTCCGCCGTGCTCGGATGCCACGGTGTTCTTGTTGTTGTTACTATTATTATTATTATTATTAATGCTATTATTTACAAGTCGCCGCTCTATATTTCACGAAGCGCCGTTAGTTAAACAAATCAGGCCGACGGTTTCATCGCAAAACCACAATTGTTCATACAAAGTGAAGAATGTATACATTATACATGTATATATATATATATATATATATATATATATATATATATATATATATGTATATATATATATATATATATATATATATATATATATATATATATATATGTATATATATATATATATATATATATATATATAAATATATGTATACATTATATTTTTCTTTTATTTGTATTATTAGTTTTTTAAATCTTTGTAAACACACAAAAAAAAACATATATTTTATAGTATTTTTGATATATTTGGTATGTTTGAATTTTTTACAATTTCATTCGTTATAAATTATTTGTATGCGTAATTAAATTTTGAATTATTTATAAAATTATTACACAAACAATGTTATATCTACTATTAAAAAAAGACCTTTATTTGGTATAACAACTCAAAAAAAAAAATACAAAAACCCTCCAATATTCAATGTTCATCAAGAACCATTTGAAAATATTAATATTTGAAATTAGCCTACACCGAAAGGTAAAAGGCAATTGATAATATATATATATAATATTTGAAAATAAGAAAAATGAGAATATAAATGCATAAATCAAAAATTCCAATTATGTAAAAAAATGTCATTAAAAATGGCAATACACGTCAAAAATGTCAAAATATGAAATAATAAAAATTTAAAAATATGACAATATGAAAATATCAAAAATTTTAAAATTTGAAATTATGAATATATATATATATATTTTTTGTTCTTGTATGTTTTTCAAATTTTCAAAAAATTTCAAATTTTTATATTTTCATATTTTCAATTTTAAAATTATTATATTTTGACATTTTTGACTTGTATTGTCATTTTTACTTTTATGACATTTTTTGGCATAATTGGAATTTTTGATTTATTTTATGAGTATGAAAATGTAAAATAAATTTAAAATTCCAATTTGTCAAAAAATGTCATAAAAGTAAAAAAAATGTCATAAAGTAAAGTAAAAAAAATGTCATAAAGTATGACATTTTTTTTTTATTTTTATGAAATTTTTTGACAAATTGGAATTTTGAATTTATTTTACATTTTCATATTCATAAAATAAATCAAAAATTCCAATTATGTTAAAAAATGTCATAAAAGTAAAGAAAAAATGGCAATACAAGACAAAAATGTCAAAATATAAAAATTTTAAATTTTAAATTTTAAATTTTAAATTTTAAATTTTAAATTTTAAAATTGAAAATATGAATATATATGTATACATTTTTTTGTTCTTGAATGTTTTTCAAATTTTCAAAAAATTTCTAATTTTTATATTTTCATATTTTCAAATTTTTATATTTTGACATTTTTGTCTTGTATTGCTATTTTTTCTTTACTTTTATGACATTTTTTAACATAATTGGAATTTTTGATTTATTTTATGAATATGAAAATGTAAAATAAATTCAAAATTCCAATTTGTCAAAAAATGTCATAAAAATAAAAAAAAAATGTCATAAAAGTAAAAAAAATCTCATAAAGTAAAATAGAAAAAATGCAATACAAGTCAAAAATGTCAAAATATGAAAATATAAAAATTTGAAATTTAAAAATTGAAAATATGAATATATATGTATAGATTTTTTTTTGTTCTTGAATGTTTTTCAAATATTCAAAAAATTTCTAATTTTTATATTTTCATATTTTTAATTTTCAAATTTTTATATTTTGACATTTTTGACTTGTATTGCCATTTTTTTTTACTTTTATGACATTTTTTAATATAATTGGATTTTTTGATTTATTTTATGAATATGAAAATGTAAAATAAATTAAAAATCTCAATTAGTAAAAAAATGTCATAAAAGTAAACAAAAATGCAATACAAGTCAAAAATGTCATAATATGAAAATATGACAATATGACAATATGAAAATATGACAATATGAAAATATGACAATATGAAAATATGACAATATGAAAATATGACAATATGAAAATATGACAATATGAAAATATGAAAATATAAAAAATTGAAAATATGAAAATTTGAAAATATAATAACATTTAAATATAAAAATTCTAAAATTTTAAACTGTGGAAATATAAAAATTTGAAAATTTAAACATAAAAATTTGAAAATTTTTGAAAATTTAAACATAAAAATTTTTGAAAATATTAATATTTGAAATTAAGAAAAATGAATATGTCAAAATGCCAAAATGCCAAAATGTCAAGTTTTTGTCTCTGTTTTGTTGAACGATTTCACTCATAATATTATTATGTCTGATGTATGTATGTACTACGTTACATTTTCTTATTATTTTGTATGTTGTTCTGTAAATGGATATAATTCTGTAGAGCAATAAATCTATTATTATTATTGTTTATTGCCCAACAGATCTTTAGGGACACCCTGTATATGAATAATATTAATAATTATCTTACGATAGCATTTGTATGTATGTGTAAAAACTAAAACAACACCCTTGATACCATACACATATGCAGCAGTGTACAAACAAACAAAAAACTATTATCAGTGTTCTAAATTGAAATCAAGGTGGCAGTTGTCATAACTGCCTGCTTTTGTTCAAGTCACATAATTGCAACCTGTAGACGAAGAAAAAAAATGCAAGTATTACGAAACCGCGCGTTGGTTATCTGTTTGTCGCATAAATTTGCAATATCTCATGCAAATTTCGGTTGCACAACCGCGCCGGCGTTTGTTCTCCGCGCGCGCCGCCCGCGCGAGTTGATTATGTAAAATGCGCGACCGCGAACATCACACACCAATAATGTCGATAACTAAATGAATAATGATTATATTAAAAACAACTGCTTATAGATAGACGGTGGAAATAATTTGTATTTTTTACTAGCGTAACATGTAATTTGGCAACGTTGCAATGTCTCAGATTTCAATATTTTAAATTTACTGAAATTAAATATAACATAGATAGGTTGTAAATACATTTAAGTCAAAAATTACAAAAATAAGTTAAAAATTTTAAAAATGTCGAAAATAGTAAAAAAAAAAGACTAAATATCAAATATGTAAAAAAAAACGAAAATTATTTTAAAAAGTCAAAATTGTCAAAAATAGTGAAAAACAAAAAAAAATTATAAAAGGAAAAAATCTAAAATGTAACAAACAAAACAAAAATTTAAAAAATTAAAATGCAAAAATTACGAAAATGTCGAAAATGTTAAAAATGTCAAAAAAGCCGAAAATGTCGAAAATATTAAAAATGTTATGTCGTATATATATATAAAAAAAAAAAGATTTAAAATGTCAAAAAAGTCTAATATGTAAAAAACAAAAAAATTCAAATTCAAAAATGTCAGAAAAGTAAAGAAATTACAAACAAGTCAAAAATGTTAAAAAGACGAAAAAATTTCGAAAATATTGAAAATGTCATATCAAAAATATATTAAAAAAAAGATTTAAAAATCAAAAATGTAAAAAGAAGTACAAAATTTTAAAATTTTAAAAAGTCAAAAATGTCAGAAAAGTACTAAATTACAAAAAAAAATAAAAAATGTTAAAAATTTCTAAAATATCAAAAAAAGTCAAACACATTGAAAATGTCGAAAATGTTATTCAAAATTATAGGTCATGTACCTAATTTTAAATTTAGTTTGATTAAATTTTAATTACTGACTGATGATTTCAAATTATATTATATATATATATATATATATATATATATATATATATATATATCCATGTTGCTGGATTTATAATCGTTTATACTGCATTATGAATGTGATGAGATAAACTATGTGGCAAAATCTGAGCTATTTAATACCTCTGGGTACATTCCTCAGGGTTTTCAAACAATTCATTAAGACCTGAGAACTATGCACTGAGCATTGGTGAGCGAGAGTTCAAACACCGTTATAAGCTAATTCTACTTTTTAATTTTCTTTTTAATTTTTAATTTTCAAAGTTTTTTCAGATGTTAAAGTGAATTCCGGATGATTACGCTTCTCCTTTTACCAGCGGCTGATAGCTATAAAAATACAAGTTTTTTTTTAAATTTCTATTTTATTATATATAACTGTTATGTAATTTCGAAATTACATATTCTGAAACATCCACCCATTATTGGCAAGCTTACGCAAAGTATTGCAATTTCGACATGATGAAAACGACACCAATTAAACATTCCGTCTCTTCCGATCGGCCACTTTCTAAACGACCGGACACCCCGTTGGCGACAGGTGAAAGTGGAGGGTCAACGCACCAAACAGCCTGGCTGTTGCATCCACTATATTTACAACTATTTTTTTTATTTGTCGCGAATTTCGGAAGTGGTTTCATAACCGACATTTAAACAGATTATCCAATGTTTCATTAGCATGAAAAATTGGCAACCACAAGCGACAGGATGTAACACACAAGTGCGATAGAATGGAAAGAGAAAAATCCCACATAATAAATGTAAATAACCCAGTTATTATCGGTTATCGATACTCAATGATAATCAAGCTGGCGGAGGTACATTCAAAATCTTTTGTTTTACTTATGGGAGCCATATTGGATTCATACATATCTTCGATCTTTATATATGAATTTTATAAACGCAAACGCAATGATTTTCTTAGTGCGTTTGTATAATTACGGGGCGCGCCTTTTCCGTTTCTTGTACGGTAGACACGGTCCGTGCGGCGGCCAATTGGTCGCAACGGCCGGAATAAAATTATCAGTTATTAATGCCAAAACGGCGGTTCCGGTGAGAATTACCGCAAACTTGAACAACGCACAATATATAACCGTATCTAGATTTGTTACAGTCTAGATATATGTATTGATCAATTATCAGTTAATACCAAGAACAGATCCATTGGAATAACTTTATGAAAATTATTGATAAAATATAATTGTATACATTTGAATTTCAAAAACCCGGTTTACCCAGGGGCAGTAGTATCAAATGCCAAACCCCTTTATACTACGATTTACTTCAGAGGCTAACTTCTATACTTCGCTGACGAAGCAATTGAGTGATTTTTTCTTTTAAATAATAATTATTATTATTATTATAAAATTAACAGAGATACGAGATTTTTTTTTTGGTGGTAAGATGTTCTTCTTATGTAACATTCTCAATAACCTTGCAGAATATATATATATATATATATATATATATATATATATTTGAAAATTAATTGCTTCTCAAAATTAAACTAAACCAGTATAATCGAGCTTTTCGAATGCATCACACACATTAACCTTCAGAGAGACAACTTAATTGACGCTTTAATCCGTTTTTCGCCGCGTGCTGTTATTTCGCAGGTCGAAATGTCACGTCCCACGTTCAATAATCGCGCCCAATTAATCGACAATGTGACTGATGTGACTGTGAATCACGCCTTGCCTTGCCAGCGGTACAATTATTAAACTGCACACGGAAAGAAAGTTCTCGAAAGAAAGGAGCATTATTTAAAGCACTTGAAACAATCAACAAGAGAAGAAAAAAAAAACGTCGTTTCTAAACGATTTTTAATATGTATGAAAATAAATTTCTACTATGCTGCATTTTATTTATTCTCATTAAATAAATAAAATGCAGGATAGTAGAAATTTATTGGTGAACCGCACAGAACGATGAACAATAAAAATATTCATGTATAAATGAGAATTGTTTGATATTGATGTTTCAATAATTTAGATTATACAGAGTGTTTTATATATAGGTTGTAGGAATTAAACGCCTCTCAAAAAAGGCAATTTAATACATGAAAAATCATGTGATATCAAACTTCATTTCGTTATCGAGATTTACACAATTTATTTATATATATATATATATATATACATATATATATATATATATATATATATATATATATATATCAAAAACTATTGAACTCATAAGCACTCGTTGCTATAGCAACATTAAATAAATTATATAGGGAATGTAGTTACTTTAGATTCTCTCTATTGCAAACCCTGAATGATTAAACAAAAGGTGTCATCAAAGCTCCAATCACAAGCGCTATTCAAAATTTTTGACATTTGTTTTAGCATATTCTTTGTCACAATGACAATTAAAATGTACCAATTCAATAGCTTATGAGACCTATAAAATTAATGGGATGTTAGTGATGCCCGTATTTACCAACATCCCATAAATATAAGCTATAGAATGGACAAATTGAAAACGTAATTGTGACATAAATTGCCAAAACATATATCAAAATACCTTGAATAGTATTTATGATTAGAGATCTTTTGTTTAATTATTCATTGTTTCCAATAGAGCGAAACTAAAGTAACTACATTCCCTAGATAATGTATTTATTGTTGCTATAACATCGAATACTTATTGGTTCAATAGTTATTGAAACATTTACAAAACGTTCTGATATTGAAAATAGACTATTATGAGAATGAACAACATTTCAATTTTATAAATAAATTATTAATTTTATTAGCACGCTAATATTATTATTATTTTTTTCTTGTATCGGATGTTACGACATCTTTGCATTCCGCTTGCGAAATTCTGCTACGAGGCGACAATCACCAACGGAGGTGGCGGGAAAAAGAGAAAAAAAAGGCGACGGGGGCGACGCGAGTTCAAAAACCTGCACAGATTGCGTAAGCAACACACACACACCGCGTAGAGATTGCTAATGAATTGTTTAAACAATCGCGACGTTTTCTTTTACGTCAAACGCTCGTTTATTTATAGCTCTATGGCATATGCATATCTAAGCAATATAAAATAGCACAAGTGTTATGTAGTAACTGTAAAAATAGGGAAACATGCATTTCAGAAATTGCACTTTAAATTTTATTTATTTTTCAATAATGCTCAGTACGAGACGGACAATGTTTAGGATATATATTTTCATAATATTAATTTATTATAAGTTCATTTCATCAACTAATGAAGTTGAATAAATTAATATCTTGATAATAATAAGTAATCTTTAACATTTTCTATTTTTTCCGCTATTTTTTTTGTACATTTTAACGTTTTTTATTTTTTTTGTTGACATTTTTAACTTTTTTTGATTTTGTAAAACATATATACACACAGACATCCCAAAAATCGTGTTTATATCGACAATTGTAGGCAAAACGGTACTTTACTGTTGTTAGCACAAATGTTTCATTAATTTTTGACCACACTATAGTACTAGCATCTAAAAACATAAATTGTTTCAAATCTATTCAGTTACATAAAAACTATATCGTGTTTACATTTTAAACGTCCATTGAAAACAAACCAATTTAATTCATATTATCTGACATTAAATTTTCCTTGGAAATTTTGATATAATTATGAATCCATTATTGCTGGATTTAGCGTCGGCCGAACATTCTAATTCCATCAATATTCATGTTTACATTCACGGCCTTTCACGGTCGCGCATTTGATACGATAGTAAAACATATTTTTATTTGACATGCTGCGAGGTGTTAAATGAACTATTTTTAAAACATCGCGTATCACTTTAAATAATTAACAAGTTCTAAAAATGTTACAGCAACAGTAAATACATTATCTAAGGAACGTAGTTACTTTAGATTCTCTCTATTGGAAACACTGAATAATTAAACAAAAGGTGCCACTAAAGCTACAATTACAATCACTATTCAATTTGTTTGACATTTGTTTTGACAATTTCTGTCACAATGACGTTGTCAATTTATATATTCAATAGTTTATGGGACCTATAAAGTGTATGTGATGTAGGTGAATACAGGCATAAGTATTTGATACTGTTCTTTTAAATGTATCTATTGTTAAGATACTTTTAAGATGGATTATATGAAAGCAGATTAACTTCAGGTCAATTTCGAGATTCAAACGTTATTTTTAATATATATAATGTCAACATTATTCAAAAGTGATGTTTGAAATACAAATTTAGTTCAAAATTGAACAATAAACAGTTTTTCAAAGATTTTCTGTGAATGTTATCGAGTGGTTACACTCATCTGACCTTCTTTTATCAGCGGCAAACTCCTTAGACTGATAACTATTAAGGTAGAACATATATAAGTTTGAATCCACCTCTTAGCTACATATCTAGATTTCGATCTTAATACGATCGAAATCTAGATATGTAGATTGCTAAGAGGTGGATTCACACTTATATATGTTTTATAAGATTGGCTTTGTGCTGATATCGCAAGCACTCTATTAGAATCCTATTCCATAGAGGGCACTACCCAATGATCCTGATAGCATGAGCATGTTGATGGTTATTATCATATGGGTGTGCATTGCTAATTGATGTGGTGCCGCCAGATGGCGTTTAACATTCCTCCTAGGGGGTTAGTTGTATCATGTTTACTAAGATAGAAGTTTCTTATATTATTGAGTGAATAATAGTGACATTTTTGACAAAATTCTCACATACAATTGTTTATATTTCTGAATTATTTATTCAATTAAGATAAGTTGCATATAGAATACTTTATTTTAAAGCTGGATTAGATAATAAAAAACAGATTAATAATATAATAGCTAGCAATACCAGGGATGCTTCTACAGTATCCTACCCCAATCAATAAGGGATCTACAGGAAAAACAATTCAAATTGGCTATAAAAAAGGTATAATTTTATTAGAACTATTTAGTAAAGAAGATTTGCTACTGGTAGACGCTGCGATGTTCACAAACCACACCTAAGGATTTTATGTATAATTTTAAATTTTTGACATTTATGTATATTTTTTATTGTAATTGTAACTTAATTTTAAATTTTTAAATATTTTATATTGTAATAGATGTACTTTTAATATGTTAATGGCGTATATGATTTCCTCTGTTGAATATTTTCACATCAATAAATTTACTTTACTTTAGTTTACTTTACTTTACTTTAATTTAGTTTACTTTATTTTTCTTTACTTTACTTTACTTTACTTTACTTTACTTTACATTACTTTACATTACTTTACTTTACTTTACTTTACTTTACTTTAGTTTACTTTATTTTTCTTTACTTTACTTTACTTTACATTACTTTACATTACATTACTTTACTTTAGTTTACTTTAGTTTACTTTAGTTTACTTTAGTTTACTTTAGTTTACTTTAGTTTACTTTAGTTTACTTTACTTTAGTTTACTTTACTTTAGTTTACTTTACTTTATGTTACTTTACTTTACATTACTTTACAATACCAAGTCTAGAGCCCCATATCTTCAGATAGCATAAGATTTTCGATGAAACAGTAGTACGTTTGAATGTAAAATAATAACCATTTAAATAATGTTGTTAAAGGCAAGCCGTTCCTCAAACAACCTGCCAATAAGTTCCATCCTTAAAACTTAATTAATGCGCACCGTGTAAAGGTCACACCTTGCGGGACGGCCGATCGGCTCTCGGCATTCAAATCGAATCAAATTCCGCACGCCATGCCAACCAGCCTTGACCCAAGTACTAACTTCCTAATGTTCTAATGATCAAAACACTTACGGCAGAGAGGTCAGTGTTTGCAGGACGTTTGTATCCGAATTTCATGCACACACCACGAACACCAAACAGTTTACAGAACAACAGGTTGCACACACATACACACACGGACGGACAGGCGCGCACACCTTGCTTCTGATAAATAAGATACCGAGACAATAAAATGCGGCCGAAGAAGAAGCTGCGCGCGCTGCTGCGGCCTACGGATGTGGATTACATCACGGTTATTTACTCGAGAATGTTTTTTTTTAGTTAGAAAAGAGCAAGCAGGTATATAAATATTAGAGGTGATGAAGGGACTGGTTACCTGTTCTTTGAGGTACTCTTTTATATTACAACTGCCCTTAAAATAAGTAGCGAGTAGCGGTATGTTTAGTTTTAGTGTTTTGAGGTCAACTGTGTGGGGGGGCATTTAGTGCCGGATGTTGATGGAAATGTGATAATAACAGTAGTATTTATTTTATGTTCTTGCCATATCTAATGGCCTAGTACAGGGCATGTGTTGCAACCAACTCTAAACTCGAACAAATTGTTTAATTCATCTTAAATTATAATTCTTTAGTTCTGAGTGAGATTAATATTCAGTTCACTCCACATCGTCTTTATGGGCAACTCAAGCTAGTCGGTATTTTCAAAATTTATAAATGAATACTAATGTTTTATATTGTTGAAACTATTCCAAAGAGAGTGTTATCCTATGGAATAAACTATGCGAACAAAGGTGGGGTGGGCGGGCGGCGCCTACCAACCAAACTACACCCGTCCACTGTTTCAAATGACTTGAACTATGCACTACACTGTTATCTATTATTTTGTATGAATCAATTATTTTCATTTATTGATTTACGCCTAATTTTAAAAAAAAATGTATAAATACATATTTAGATATGTATAATGTAATCGCAACAAACAAACTCGTGTAATTTTTATTAGTATAGAATTCTTTCTAATAATCTATGCTCATGCTATGCAACCAAACAAGCAACGTAATATTGGTTGCATAACATTAGACCTGATTTCAATTTTATCCTCAGACCTTATAATGCTCTGTGCCTCAGACTAAAAATGTATACATTTTATCTAATATAAAATAAATAGTTATAAGTAATACTAGTCTAAGGATAAAATTGAAATCAGGTCTAATGTTATGCAACCAATATTACGTTGCTTGTTTGGTTGCATAGCATGAGTACAGGTTATTAGAAAGAATTCTTTTCTAATAAAAATTACACGAGTTTGTTTGTTGCGATCACAATTTACATTATACATATCTAAATATGTATTGCATAACATTATACTAATACCACCGTTTATATAAATCTGTTAAGCAATGTATATTGTGAGAACTGTAATTTGGAGTTAAAAAGGCACCTTACATGGTCAATAATACTGTCAATATTTTCTTCAATCCTCCTTTTATATTTATCAAATAATCTATTATCCGGATAAACATCAGTATTCTCTTCATTTCATCATTACTATACCTTACACAATCAATAATACCAACACTATGTTAGAAAAATTATCATTTTAAACATGTTATCGTACAGTAATACTGTCATTATTCTAAAATATTAACAGTATTATTGACTGTGTAAGGTGCCTTATTACCTTTATATAAAATGTTTATCATTTTCATCATCATATATGATATTTATATTTTCAGTATATACATATTTGACTCATCTAACATATTTACATGCCCCATGACATATTTATATTATTATTAATGAATACTTATATATACTATTAATTATACAACTACAAGTTACTTTCTCACTCCTGATAGCTCCCTAGTATGTTACTGCAGGATTTTAAGTCTGATTTGTACAACTTTTCTATATAGGTAGCAGATCAAGTGCTATGTTACTGACACATTTATATACAATTACAAAATATACATACATCATGCTACACATAACCATATAACGTTATATGTGTAGCATGATGCATGTATACTTTGTAATTATATATATAAATATGTTGGTAACATAGTAGTGGATCGGCTAGTTATAGAAACGTCCTACAAATCAGGATGCAAATCCTGCAGTAGCATACTAAGAAGCTATCAGGAGTGAGAAAGTAACTTACAGAAACATTATACAAATCAGGCCCTTGCAGTAACACTTATGTGTTTCGTGTAGGTGCCTTTATGTTTATCAAGTAATTAAATATCTGAATAAAGATCAGTATTCTCTTCATTACATCATTACTATACCTTACACGATGAGTAATACTGTCAATATTTTAGAATAATTAACATATTAAATATTGTATCGTACAGTAATACTGTCATTCTAAAATATAGACAGTATTATTGATCATGTAAGGTGCCTTTATAAACCCCCTTTAATAATAACATAAATATGTCAAGTAAATACAAGGAAATAACTTTTGCAATGAATATCTTCAAACATCGCGAACAAAACAGAAAACAAAAGCCACACAGTTTCATGTTTGCCGGACTGCTACATAAAATAGCGCGGGCGAAAACAAAAACTGTTTACACTCGTTGTAATATAACCAATAAATTCATACGAATATCAAATGTAATTAAAGATTTAACTCATTTCATCACAAATGTAACTATCTACATTACTAAATACCTGTGTATGATCGCTATCTGTGTATGTTCCATCCATTTTCAGCACCAAGTAGCGTCGTTTCATAACCAAGACCGGCACTATTATTGCCACACATTTTCCGATGCAAATTCAAGCGCCCAACACTAAACTTATACACCGTTGCAATCTGCACTAAATGCGCTATCGTTTGGTGGTAGTCTGATTGCGCGTTGCACATTATTTATGACTTTTTTCACGAATATTTCACTAAGCGTACGCGGCGCACTTCACTTGTCAAACCTGTCAACACGTCTACTGCGCGACTCAAATCAGCAACACTACATATTGTTTTATTCACATTAATATAATTATTATTTATATTTGTGTGCTTATAAATAGTTCTTAATATTATAAATAATTACTATTTGTTGTGATTTACTAGCAATTACTTATCGTGTAATTTTTTTTAATGAAAACTATATTCCTGCTTGCCGTTACTCTATCAGCGTTCATACGTCAACCAATCAGAAGCTAGGGTTTCATTACAAATGAACTTGGTTTACAAAACATGGATAATTCATGATTTAAATTCGTAAAATGATGGAATTTCAGTGTATTATGACAACACAAAAAATAAGAATCAACCATTAAGTAATTCTTAAGTAACAAATGCATACACTAGCACATGGCAGAAGGACTTGAAGGTCAAAGCTAGTTACAGAATTTAAACTATTAGTGCCTTTCGTTTATCACTCTGGGTTTATTTTTCTATTTGCTTCTTCCAATGCTCATAATACTACATCTGCTCTTACAACCTGACCGATATTGACTAGCAATGATAAATCATGCTAAACAAAAGCACCTATAGAAATTCCTACTATTAAGTGAGTTTTTGTACGATTTCCTCATCTTATTTTGTGCCAGTATACGCCTCCACATTTAAGTTTACTGTTTATATTTTACAACACAGGGAATCCCTGCAGTATTTCACAACATGTACATGTCTAGTTAATGTCATGTAAGTTTATTGCTTATGTTTTACATAAATAAATAACTAAATTATGCACATTTTATGCCTGTATTCACCAACATCTCATACACTTGGGATAAATTGACAACATCATTGTGACAGTATATGTCAAATACACCTTGAACAGTGCTTGTGATTGACATTTTTTGTTTTGTTTGTGTTTCCAATAGAGAGAATCTAAAGTAACTACATTCCCTAGATAATGTATTTATTGTAGCTATAACAACAAATACTTATGGATTCAATAGCTATTGATAGATTTATGGAACGTTGTTGAATACAGAGGTCACCCCCTGTATTCACTAACATTCCATAAATCTATAAAACTCCTTACACAATCTGTAACATTGTCAGTATTTGCTTCAATCCTCCTTTTATATTTATCAAGTAATCAATTATCTGGATAAACATCAGAATTCTCTTCATTCAATCATTACTATACCTTACACTGTTAATATTTTTGAACAATAAAAGGGAAATAAGAAAAATTATGAAAATCTAGGATATGAATAGTGGTTGATTTTAACAATAATCTCATCAATAACATTTATTGACACTTTTTTTATATATAATTAATTACAATCATAAAAAGTACCTATATCCTGGATGGGAACAACATCTGGAAAAAAATAAATAAATAACGTTCAGGTCGGAAATATGACAAACTGCTACTAATGTGTAAACGATTTTTTTTTCTTTTATAATTTTCTCAGTAAAAATTTGACTTCATAGAAATTCAGGTTTCAAATGTCATAAAGCATCATGGAAAATTAAAAGAAAAATCATGACATCAAGCCACAACTTTTTAGATTGTGTTGTATAAAAACAAGTTAGTATATCTCACAATTACACTGATAATAACTATTCCAATAAATATATGTTTTATTTTTATAGCTATCAGCACAAAAACTTTTTTGTGTGAAAATGGAGAAGTTTATAAAAGTGTAATCACCCTTAACTTTACAGAAAACTTCTCAATCTCACTCTTGAGTGTGAACCCTCTATTCTAATGCCGAGTAAGAGACAAATGGCACCTGTAACCACTAAGCCAATAAGCTGAGTACTTAATCCATTTGTTAACTTATCATTTCATACCCTAATTTGTCTCTATTTACATATGGCAATATTGCTTTTTATGTAAAAGTTACCAAAAGGTATGTTTTGTATAATTTAATATTGACTTGGAAATTTTACACCTGGTTTCTCCAACGAATTTTAACTCATTTAATGCTATCTTAATAATATATATTATATTGTTATAAATAGTAGTAGTTGTTGTTTAATTATGCAAACACTTTGTGGACCTTTCGAAAAGAGAATCAAAATAATCTAGATATTAAAAAAATGTACTTACAATGCGAATACGGTGTCCCATAGCCTTGGCAGGTAAGTTCCTCTTGAACTTGGCCCTCACAGATCCACTAACACCATGTGGTCTGGTCACCTTACCCCAGATCGCGCGTACCTTTGACTTAACAGACTTGGGTCTGCCGGGCACACAAGTCTTGTTCTTGGCCTTGTATACATAGACACACTTCTTGCCTACATAGAACCAACTCTCCTGTTTGTCCTTGGTGCCTTCAATCTTGAGCAAGGCAGTGTTTTCATGTTGGTTACGGAGTCCACGCTTGTAGCCGGTGAAGATGGCTTTGGCATAAAGACGTCCATGCCTTTTTGAGGGACGCTTCTTCAGTGTAGGCTTGTCACTGGTGGCAGCAGCTGCTGCAGCTGGGGCTTTCGCCTTCTTCTCCGCTTTGGGTTTTGCATCAGCCATTGCTAGAAACAGACAATAATTATTACAATCACTAATGTAATTACTAATTTGGTGAGATTTTAACTTAACCCTGAAATTCCTAACTCTACCTCAACACAATTGCATATAATGATGCATTCAAATATTGTATAGCATTGATACCCAACATCTCTACATATTGCAGGTGATGGTATAGCCTACATTTGAACACCGATTTATTCATACATTCATCAGCATTTTTATACAACAATAAAAAATGTTGGTATTAGAGGGTTAATAACTGCTCACAAGTCAATTGTTTAGTTTTTTAGTCTCTTCTTGTACACATTCCCATTTTCTTTGATTATACCTTCTACATTCTCCTATAAACACATTTTCTGCTTTTTGTATTTTCAACTAACAGGAACAAAGTGTCAAAATTTGTTTTTATCACAGCTAACTAAAAGTGCAATAAGATAAGACACTTATCTCACAGTGTGATATCACCTAACAAGCAACACCACCTCTAAAATTTGATTCAAGGTTGAAAGAAGAGTGATAACTGATTATTGGAGTAATTAAATAGCTCCTGGTTCAAATAAATAAACCATTTTTTGTTTTATAATTTTCTCAGTAAAAGTTTGACTTCATAGAAATTCAGGTTTCAAATGTCATAAAGCATCATCGAAAATAAAAACAATATTCATGGCATCAAGTTACAAATCTTTAGATTGTGTTGTATAAAAGCAAATTAGTATATCTCAGAATTACACAAATAGTATATAAAATAAAAATTGATAATTTGTTACCGAGTAGAATAACTCTTAATATATATATATATATATATATATATTATCTATTGCCTTCTACCTTTCGGTGTAGGCTCTAATAACCATTTTATAATCAGTTTTCACTCTTCTTTCAACCTTGAATAAAATTTTAAATGTGTGGTGTTGTTGCTTGAGTGGGCGATATATTGATAAAATCACATAAAATTCAGATCGTAGTATTCATCTTGTCACAATAAAAATTATGCTATGAAATTGAATCTGAATTTTTTTACTTAATGTCACTAAAAATGCATAAATGATAAGTGAATATTGTTATTTTGTGAGGATAAAGAATGTAAAATAATACTTACATAAACTTCTTCCGTTTTATTACTAATTTTATGTCAGTACAAAGCCAACTTTACTTCATACATTATTATGAATTTAAATTTGTGTAATATTTATGACCAAAATATAATTAAAATTAGGTAATTCGCTAATATACAGCATATATATTCCATTCATAACAAAGCACCGGTCCTCACATAATCACATGCAAGTTTCCTCAGCGCATACAAAATACACGCAAACATAACCCCAAATCCATCCAAACAACTTTCATCCGCTATCATCCAAGTATTTTCCGGAGAAAAACACGGAAATTCCACTCGCACTAATAATAACAAGGGTGAATTACTTATTCGCACAGGTATTTTCACTGATGATCACTTAATTTAATAGGAAAACTTAAAATTATTATCACAGACGGGCGAGTTGTGTACCTACCGGACGTGTGTTTTTCACAAAAGAACTGAAATTGGCAGCGGAGGGCTGTCAATGGGTGCGCGCGCTGCCAACTTCAAAATAATTAGATGACAGCCGGGTTTACGCAAGGCTAATTTTATACATCTTCAGTATATATTCTTGATTTTCATAGTTTGATGCCAAAGAAAAATTATAATCCCATGTATATGCATATATAATCATACATTAGCGAAAGTTGGATCGCTAACTCATAGATTAATGCACCGATTAGCATTTATGTATACACTAATCTGTAGTTACTGCAACAATTTTGTATAAAATAGTATCCTGCAGTGTTTATATATTTAAAAATTCTAGCACATTTATTGTTATTTCAACACATATTCAGGTAGTTAAAATATCGTGGAATCTATAGTATGACGCTATATAGTAGTAATAGGGAAAGTGGTTCTGACTATATGTAACCAACGTGTCACCGAAGTACGTCATTTAGTATATAAAAGCATAGTTAGGAGTATAGCAACTAGGGTTGCATAGCATAATCATCTTAATATAAACAATATGTATATAAGTTATAAATAAAGCCAGTCAAATCTTAGTTATCTACTAGTGTACAAGTTAAACCTTACACCGTAAAAATAATTGGTTGATATTCACGTGGCACGCCAAAAAAACTTCTATTGGCAACATTGTGTTACGTTAAACTAAAATGGCGATTTAGTTTGTTAGTACAATAAGGCTCAATTGTAATTGTCTAATATTTGTTTATAACCTTAGTTGCCCATTATTTGGCACATTATCATCATACCATCACACCATGTTTCTCAATCGAGTTTTATATACTTAATTTTAATTAGATATGAAAGTACAACGTACCTGACTTGTATATTTTTTGTACTTTTTGTTTTCTGTATAATGTAAATTACTATTCCCGCACCCAAATCAATGCGGGAAATTACTTGTCTTAGGACATAAGTACAAAAATTACTATTAATAATCAAATGTTGGTTTAATAACTTACCGTTTTATTTACAAAATATATTTATAATAACTTTTATTTCACTAGCTGTAGTTGGTATGCATGCACTCTATTCGTTTTCTAATATTATTAATTATTACAACAACACAACGCATCATTATCATAAATAAACACATCATAATCCAACCGCAGTGAATCATAACCATTGTAGGATATTACGTGTTATATCTATTCATGTAACACGTAACATTAATGTTAGTACATTTCAAATAGATAGCGCACGCGCGCGTCTCGCATGTGCGTTGGACCAATCGCGTTAGACCACGAAACGTTGTTGTTGTGTTCGTGTCCGTCGTCCCGTCCGCAGTTATCTGAACATGATATTGCCACGGGTGTGTTGCTAGTGATAATTTTAAGCGTGTAGCAAAATGACGAGTGCGCTGCCGCTGGGCGGCCCGTATATGCAGGGCACGCGTTTGGGCCCCCTGACGGCGCTATTGCTGCTGGAGTTACTCATAGATGGTAAGCAGTTGACATAACCTAAAAATGGCAGCTGATTATTGAGTTGGTTGTTTGCAGTGTGTTGGGGTTCAACGCAGGCGGAGATTAATAGTCACTTGGAGATGGGGAAGCAGTTTCTTGCCAGAGGGCAGCTCAGTGATGCCTTATCACATTATCATGCGGCTCTAGGTGAGTTTTTGTTTTTAGGCAGCATATTGTTTGGTGGTGGCCAATCATCATAAAGCATTTCCATTAAAGTAAATAGTATGGTGTGCTATTGTTCTGCAAAGATACTTGAAGCATGATTTTGTTTCATAAAGCCCATATGTCATTTATCTAGTTTCTTATAAATCCTTTTATATATAAGAATTAATATATTAATCTGTATAACTATTTCTAAATGGAAAATTAACATTGTGTATTATGGTGCTGTTATTGTTAAGTGAATTGCTGGTATGATGATCCTTTTCCTCACTGGATTCACTCTTTTTTTATTATTATCAACAACATGTTTTTTTAGAAAGATTTTAAATTTACGATATGTTTTAATATCTTTATGAGTGTGAAATGTATATTAAGAATCCATTATCATTAAAGAATGTCATAATACATTTGTTTATAGTGTGTATTTTTGTTTGCAGAGGGTGATCCTAGCAACTACTTGACATACTTTAAACGAGGCACTGTCTACTTAGCTTTGGGTAAATCCAAAAATGCCCTAGCTGATCTGGATAAGGTGCTTGAGTTTAAGCCAGACTTCACTGCAGCTCGTGTTAGTCGTGGCAATGTACATTTAAAGTTAGGAAATTATGAGGAAGCACAGTTAGATTTCTATAATGTGGTAAGTATATTTACTTATAAATATCGAATCAATGGTTTAAAACTGACTGACACGTCTTTAATGTTATTGTGTGCTGTCATTGCAAAAGTAGGTGTAGTTGGTTTGAATTCTCATCTAGGGTGTATCGTTATATATTTACAAATTGTAATTTGTTTTGAAACAAAAGCCCAATCCTCTCTGTTTAAGGCACAATCAATATTACTGTCAATATTTTAGAATAATGACAGTATTACTGTACGATAATATTTAAAATGTTCCTTATACTAAAATATTGACAATATTACATATAGTGTAAGGTATAGTAATGATGGAATGAAGAGAATACTGTTGTTTATTTGCATAATTAATTACTTGATAAATATAGAAGGAGGATTGAAGCAAATACTGACAGTACTAGCAGGTACTAGGACAGACAGTATTATTGACCATGTAAGGTGTCTTATACTATAGAGTATTTGCTTGAATCTTTCAATATTTATCAAGTAATCAATTATCCAGATAAACATCAGTATTCTCTTCATTCCATCATTTCTATACCTTACACAATCAGTAATACTGTTAATATTTTAGAATAATGACAGTATTACTGTACAATAACATGTTGAAAATGTTCATTATTCTAAAATATTGACAATATTACTGATCATGTAAGGTATAGAAATGATGGAATCAAGAGAATACTGATGTTTATCCAGATAATTGATTACTTGATAAATATTGAAGGAGAATTCAAGCAAATACTAACTGTACTAGGATTGTCAGTAATATTGATATGTCAGGTGCCTTTATGGAACGTTGGCGAAGGGGTCATTAATGCAGTTGGCAATGTTGAATATATTCACAGTTTGTAACGCCATCTATTATTTATAATTTCAGTTACAATTAGATCCATACAATGAGGAAGCAAACCATAACTTGTACCGAATAGAACCAACAGTAGAGAATGAAAAATTAGCAAAATACTACTATGGCCTTAATGACTATAACAACGCCATCGCAGTGCTCTCAGAGGTGTTGGAGGTGAGCCCGTGGTCGCCTCGGTTGTACGAGCTGCGCGCGGAGATCCACCAAGAGAACAATGACATCCTCGCAGCAGTTGCAGACATTAGGGCCGCCACCAAACTAGTAGCGGACAACACCGACGGATATTTCAAATTATCCAAAATGTTATACCAACTGGGTCACGCGACCGACGCGCTAAAATCAATCCGTGAGTGCCTCAAACTCGATCCAGACCACAAAGACTGTTTTCCACTCTACAAGAAAATAAAAAAAGTTGAAAAACTACTAACAGACGCGGAGGGCTATAACGAGGCCGGCAACTATCCCGACTGCATCAGTTCCGCCGAGAAACTACTAAAGACTGAAAACGACGTTCACATGATCGTATTCGAGGGCAAGAAATGGCTGTGTACGTGCTATACAAAAGACGAACGCACCGACGAGGCTATCACAGCCTGCACCGATGCGCTCCACCTGAATGTCGAAACAGACGTGTACTGTGATCGCGCCGAGGCGCACATACAAGCCGAACAGTTCGAGGACGCCGTCCGCGACTACAACTCCGCGCTGGAGATCGACTCCAACAACGAGCGCGCCAAGGAGGGCAAACAACGCGCGCACAAGCTCCAGCAACAGAGCGAGCGCCGCGACTACTACAAAATCCTGGACGTAAAACGCACCGCCTCCAAGAAGGAGATCGTAAAAGCCTACCGTAAAGCCGCAATGAAATGGCACCCGGACAACTATCAAACGGATGAGAAGATGAAGAAAATCGCCGAGAAGAAATTCATTGACATCGCCGCCGCTAAAGAGGTAAGTGATTTTATTTACTTAACATTTAACGAACACGAGTATGTTTAGCGCCTTGTGTTGAAAGAAAGAAAGTGATTTCGGGGGAGGCTAGTTTTTAGTTGAGTATATTTCGGTGTAGTGAGAGTTTTTTTTTTGTATTCGCGGAGAAAAACGAAATCAAGATGATGAACATGTTGCTTTGTCGTTTGCAGGGTCAAATAGACGACTGCTCATGCAACATAGAGACACTAGAAAGTTTTAATAACTTCAAAGTCTACCCCCGGTTGCAAAGTCTGCTGACAAAAGACTATTTTAGATTTTACAAGGTCAATCTGAAGCAGGGGTGTCCGTTCTGGACGGATGATAGTCGGTGCGCGATGAAGTACTGTCACGTGGAGGCGTGCCACGAGGAGGATATACCGAAGGGGTTGAGGGTTAAGCCGCATGTGAAGTATAGTAAGGAGAGTTGTGACGAGGATGCGGAGCTTGGGTTTTTGAATACCACGCTGAGTGCGAAGGTGAAGGAGGATTTTGTGCTGTGGGAGGTTTATGATGACTCGCAGGACAATTTCTGTGTGATTAATGAGAATGACAGTGAGGCGGAGTATGTGGATTTGTTGCTGAATCCGGAACGGTATACGGGGTATAAGGGCGAGTCGGCGCATCGGATTTGGAATAGTATTTACACGGAGAACTGTTTTCGGCCGAGCACCACAAGCTTTCATTCGTATATTCAGAATGATAAGCTGAATGGGATGTGTTTGGAGAAGCGGGCTTTTTATAGGGTGATTTCCGGTTTGCATGCAAGTATTAATATACATTTGTGTGCCAAGTATTTGTTGTCTGAGAAGAAGAGCATGGGTTTGATGTCGCAACCGATTTGGGGGCCCAATTTGGAGGAGTTTGAGTTGCGATTCGGGCCGGATAATACGGATGGCGAGGGGCCGAATTGGTTGAGGAATTTGTATTTTGTTTATTTGATTGAGTTGCGTGCACTGGTGAAAGCGTCGCCGTACTTGCAACGCGAGGAATTCTATACTGGCAACGAGGCGGAGGACTGGGACACGCAACTCGCCATCAAGGATTTACTTAATGTGGCTAAACAATTCGGAAGTCATTTCAATGAGAGCGCAATGTTTGCGGGCGGGGAGCACGCGCAGAGGCTGAAACTGGAGTTCAAACAGCACTTCCGAAATGTTTCAGCCATTATGGACTGCGTTGGCTGTGATAAGTGCAAGCTGTGGGGGAAGCTGCAAGTGCAAGGGTTGGGGACTGCGCTGAAAATATTGTTTTCTGGAATGTTTGATGGGCATAACGTGCCCGAGATGTATATTGTTAATGAAAACAAGAAGGAGTTTCAGTTGCAACGTAGTGAAATTGTTTCGCTACTAAATGGAATCGGGAGATTGTCTGAGAGTATTTTCGAGTTGAGCGAATTTCGGAAAAAGACTGGTAGTTGATGCGAGTTATGTATGTAAACAAAAACGTACTTAATGGGCTGTGTTTAAACTATGTCACGATTATTTTTTAAGTCTTATATTTTGTCTTTTTACCAGAAATATCAGTCATTTTTGTCTCTCCCACTTTTATGTAAGTTTTATCAAAAATCTACCTAAAATTTTAATTATGATATTTGTGTAATTAAGACGATTCCATAAAAAACAGATTCATTCATAGTTTTGAGTCTATTTCAAATCTGTGATTGATTCAATAAAACAAGGGTACTACTTTATTTACAACCCTTGTATATACAATTCTAGCCTACAGTATCTACTTCTGAAATATTATGTAAAGGGTTGTGACATAGTTTAGGGATGGCCATAAAGCTAGACAGAGATTTATTATTTTTTAGACATTTACAACTTCTCTATTAGCAGTAAATACATCACAATTAAAACATACAAGTTGAGAATATTTTCAAATCAAAGTTGGCATTGCAAATCTATATTGTTTAAAATAAACAATCGAATAAGTAAAAAAAAAACACTATCAAGTTTTAATAACTTCAAAGTTAGTACTCCCGGTTGCAATGTCCGTTGACAAAAGACTATTTTAGATTCAATCTGAAGTCCGTTCTGGACACAAAAAAATAAAATAAATTTCAGAGCCAACTTTGTTATGAAATTATTCCACAAACATTGTACTGTTTATTTTTTATCGAACAAGTGTTTTCTTTTTACGGGTATTGGTATATTTAGTTAATTATGTATAATGTTATTATAAACTAACTTATTTATTGTAAGCAGCTGTAAATAATTGTTAAATTTGTAAATATATATATATATCTATATTTTAAGTTTTTTTTAAAGCGTTTTTCCTCCGAACTCACTTTCTTTCAAACATTCTTGATACTAACAACACTAAATTTATCACGCATATATTAAATTTATTTCAAAAATTTAAAAAAAAAACCACACGGTCTGTTTCTATTTTGAAAATTTTACGTATTATCAACATTATTATTTTTTTGTTTGTTCTGCAAATAGCTTTATAGTGGTCTACTTTGATAAAAATCTTATAGATACAAATTCTGTGTAGAATTGAACATTTATTTCAATAAAACACTAAATTTATCACACAGATATTAAATTTATTTTAAAAATTTAAAAAAAACCACACGGTCTGTTTTCTATTTTGAAAATTTTACGTATTATCGACATTATTTTGTTAGTTTTTTTTTGCAAATAGCTTTATAGCGGTCTACTTTGATACAAACTCTGTGGAGAATTGAACATTTATTTCAATAAAAAAAACTTTTATCTTCATATGAGCTGTGAGGCTTTTCTGCCGGTCAAGGTAGTGGTTTGATTTACTGTAATTTCAAAGAAAAAAACTCTGTAAAAGTATTAAAAAAATATATATAATGAGACAAGTCAAATAAACACGCATTTCAATGAATGAATACTCTAAATGCTCCTCAATTGAGTAGTAGGCCCTTTGAATTAATAGCTGAACTCAACTGTGAAAGATGATTCGCAAAAATCCGCTCCGATGGCGTTCGAACTCAGGCTCGCCAATGCTCTGTACGAAACAGGCGGACGCCTCTAACCATTTGACCACTGAACTGGGTTTTATTTGAATATTTTTGCGAAAAATCGACTGTCTTTTGCAAATCATTCAGTAACTACTCTTATATATTTGTACGAACATTTGATAGATTACATCCAAAAATTTTAAATGTATTTAGAAAACGGCTTCCACAATTCGAGCCAACAACAACAACAACAAAAAAAACATTTTTCATTTCAACTTTCAGGTGTTAACCGACGAGGAAAAGCGGCGGCAGTTCGACCAGGGCGAGGACCCGCTGGATCCGGAATCCGGCAAGGGTGGCATGCCCAATTTCCACCAGTTCCACCAATATCACGGCAGTCCGTTCCAGTTCCGGTTTCACTTCAATTAAAACAGAAAGTTTTGCTCGTTGGTTCTGTTGTTCCCTTCCCCTCGTCCTGTGTCGGCGTTTATCATTTGCTGTGTACATACATTTCTAATATTTAATAAATTAGGTAATTAAGGATGCAATTGTTAATATAAAACGCCATTTACGCCAGTACGAACTTTTCAATACTAGTCAGCCGCGGTTAACTTTTTATATATACCACTCAAACAAAACAAACGTAAAAAAAAAAGAAAACAATTCGTAATTATTAAAGATGAGTTTTGTTACTTGAAGTCTATTCTGTTTTTAGACCTTTCAAAATAACGTATAACAGGCAGATCAAGCTTCTAGAAGGAATATTAGGCGCTTTCGTTTAGCATGGTTTATCATTGCTAGTCGCCCCCGTGGCATACAGTATCGCACAGGTCTTGTAGTCGTGCAAGTAAGGGCCGAAGTAGAATTATGCACGAAGGAAGCGGCAAATAGAACAAGAAACAATAAACCCGTACCAGCCCAGAGTGATAAACGAAAGGCACTATTGTGTGATAAGGATTTAAATCTCTTTCCCAGCAGCTTTAAATAAATATAAGGAATGTCGTACGTCACAGTACAAACATCACGCCATCTATCGATCAACCTTTAAATCAGGGAATTGGTTGTTTCTCATTCTTTTTGGAAATTGGTATCAAATTAGGTGATACTAGTTTGTATGAGATTTAAGCCTTTAAAAGGTGTTTGATATTTGTTTTGGCATATTCTGTCATAATGATATTTTCAATTTGTCCATTCAATAGCTTATGGAACTATAAAGTTTATAGGATGTTGATGAGTATTTTTGATGGACATATATTTAAAAAGCTGAATGGGTATAGTTCAAGTCATTTGATATCATGATTGGGCATAGTTTATTTGGTTAAAACAGTTGAAGGGTATAGTTCAGACTTTTAAAAACACTAAATGGGCATAGTATGGTTGGTCTGTGCCCACCCACCCACCCCTCCTTCTCGCATAGTTTTTTTCATCTGATACACTTATAACAATTACATGGAATTATACTAAATAATTTACTTAATATAAAAAATTACACGAAAAGCGAGGGAGGGGTTAGTGATCATAGTTCAATCAAACTATGAGCATTCTACACAATACAATTCTCAATGGAACTTAAATTACAGCATAACGTCAGGAAATGTAGTTACTTTAGATTATCTCTATTGGAAACACTGAAAAAATAAACAAAAGGTGGCATAAAAGCTCCAATAACAAACGCTATTCAAGATTTTTGACATTTGTTTTGGCATATTCTGTCACAATGGCATTGTCAATTTATCCATTCAATAACTTATGAGACCTATAAAGTTTATGGGATGTTGGTGAATCCGGGCTTATAGTTTAATATCAGATACTATTACAAATAATTGCTAATTTGTATATAGTTTAAGAAAAATCATTGCACAAGTAAAATATTTGAAAACAAAATGCAGTTGTGTCTTTACATTACTGTTCCTAGTGCTGATAAATATTTTTTTTAAACTAAAAATAAATCCATTACTCAAGTAATTATCATAAAAACTAGATGTCACCACGTAATTTTTTTGTATACTTATAAATAATTATGTAAAATTATTTATGACTAACATTTGTTAATTGTTTCCTATTATAACAGGCTTTTGATATTCCCGCCAAAAAATTCCCACCCTACTTCTATACACAGCGGCCATCATGAAATTCCCCCCAATCACAGCACACAATTCCCACAAAACTTCTATTGGCAACACTGCACCACGTGACGCGCTGCCCCGATGATATTTGTTTTGACAGTTGTGTTGTAGTTTTTGTGCCTCAACCGCGCCTCTGGTAATTAATTTTTGCTGTGATACTCGCACAAGAACACGATGGACCTGCTCGGTTCGATCATGAGTTCGATGGACAAGCCGCCGACGCTGAGTGAGAAGGAGCGGGCCGTGGCGAAAAGTACGCGCTTTGCTATTAATAAATAACCTCCGGGACACCTTTGTGGCTAATGTTGTGATGTGATGTGTTTTTAACGTTTTAGAGCGCAAGGAGGAGTTCGAGAAGCGCAAGACGGCTCAGAAGGAGAAACTAAAGAAGTTCAAGGAGGACATTGAGAAGTCGTTTGTGAAACATTTTGCTGATGGAAAGCATGCCTATTTGAAGTTTGATCCTATGGATCAGATCTACAGGAGTATCATGTGAGTGATGTTTTAAGGATTATTAAGTTCAAAATATCTGTAGAATTAAAATTGTGTTTGTACACAATGGGGATATGTATTTATTATTCTTTAAGGTTATGTTATGTTATGAATATAGCTGTACTATATAAGGAAAGTATTTTATCTACGATTTTACTTTTTGTTTCATCACTAATATTTAAAATAGACATTTTTTGGAAAATGTGTGTGTGTGTATGTATCTATGTATGTCTCTGTATGCATGTCTGCATGTATGTATGTATGTCTATAAACAAAATTGGTGGAAAATTGGAATCAGAATCAAATATGATGCCATCAAAAACAAAATCAAATATAACATTTTGTTGGTGATATAGAGATTTCACTTTTTGTTTCATCCAAATTTTCTTGGCCACTTCCACTGCTTTTCTTGATTCAATGGACCTTGAGGACAACTACACTTAACACAGATTCTTCTGTCATCAGATTAGTTTGATAATGGCTAGAGTATAGCCGAAAATATTTGCAAATAGCAATAAACAAGTGATTAAAAACATTTGAAGATTTTAAATATTGGATTGTTAAGGCATCTGTCTACTTTGTGATAATTCATTTTAAAGGATAAATAAAACGATTTTTTACTTTGTCTTTTATCACACTTCAGTTACACTTTGCAACCAGTTTCGGCTAAGCTCTAGCCATTTTCGAGCTCCTCCAATGTCTGAAAATTTTGTTTCATTTATTTATTATAGAATATAGAATAGTCACTGAACTTGGCAAGATTGTTGATAGTTTTCATCTAGTGTATAAGATATTATTAAATTTTTAAATTACAGTCATGAATCTGCTGAATCAATGGGATATCTAACATATGCATTTGGAACAGATGGCATTGATCGATATGTGCGAGTGTATAGAAAGGACAGGGCACCATGTGAGGATGAGTTGGCTGCAAGAAGACGAGGCGATCCATGGAATGAACATGTTAAACAGCACATGATTGAAAAAGTGAGTGTTAATTAAAGAAATATAGTAAAAAATGCTTTAGTACATTATCTTCATTCTCCATTTTTTTTTTTAATATTGTGTAACAAAAAATACTAAATGGTAATTAAAATTGGGTTGTATAAAAGCAGCTTAATTTCATAACTCTCTAATGCCCATATTCAACAACATCTGATAAATTTTATAGGACCCATAAGCTATTGAATGGATAAATTGACAACGTTATTGTGACAGAATATACCAAAACAAATGTCAAACATCTTGAATAGTGCTTGCAATTGGAGCTTTGATGACACCTTTTGTTTAATTATTCAGTGTTTCCAATAGAGAGAATCTAAAGTAACTACATTCCCTAGATAATGTATTTATTGTTGCTATAACAACAAATACTTATGGGTTGAATAGCTATTGATAGATTTATGGAACGTTGGTGAATACGGGGGTAATACTAGTATTCACCTACGTTCAATAAACCTATCAATAGCTATTGAACCAATAAGTATTTATTGTTATAACAATAATAAATAAATTATCTAGGGAATGTAGTTACTTTAAATTCTCTCCATTGGAAACACTGAATAAATAAACAAAAATGTCATCAAAGCACCAATTACAAATGCTATTCAAGGTTTTTGACATTTGTTTTGGTATATTCTGTCACAATGATGTCAATTTATCCATTCGAAGCTTATGGGATGTATGAAGTTTGTGGGATTTTGGTGAATATGGACATTAGGGTTATTTATATGAAACTGAGTTAATTGTATCTTCTGATAGATGTTATTCATAATATTGCATTTCATAGTCTTATATAACCTTGTTTCCATATGTCGTAAGTTGCTTTTACTGTCATGTCAAAGTAGTAAAAGTGATCCTAAGTATTAGGAAGTTAAAATATAAGCCGCTTTAGTTTATTGTTTATCGGGAGCTGTTCTGGGCTGGTCTTAGCTGACTTAGAACAGCTTCAAATAGTTCTCAAATGATAAATGATACAGTAGATACTAATATAGTTATCTACATATATTTACCATATTCTGTTATATTAGAATTATTTAAATAATAATAATATTGTAAATGTAATATATCCTAGCGGCGTTTAGATAAATTGGAAGCTGAAGAAGACTTGAAAAGAAAACCTGAGAAATTTGTTCCTAACTCAAACTACAAGGATAAATATGTGCATTTGATTGGCCAAGACTCTGCCATAGAAGCAGCCAAGAAAACAGAAACTAATAAATCCTATGGATTTGGTGAGTCACTTTATATTAGAATTAAAAAAGTAGCATTTAGTAAACATATTTATGTAATTACCTAGCTCAAACTCGATGAACAAATGCAGTGTAGCTACTACTAATACTACAAAGGGATGGGAATGATTAGGAAGTTGAGGTTGAGGTTTATATTGAAAAGTGATTTAAATTTTTAATTATTTATTCTAGTGCCGAGTGAAAATAAAAAAGACCAACGCTCGATCGAGCAGACCATGGCGGACATCCGGGCGAAGAAGCGGCTGAAAACGGCGCACGAGCCCGAGCAGGAATGAGCTCGCAAAAAAAAACCAACCAGCACGTAGATTCTAATTATAAGTATTCGTTCGAGGAGTATTTTCTGCTGGTGGGCGACACGCCCTGCACCAACGCAGCGTTCTCCGCGCGCAGCGCCTGCAGCCGCCCGCACGCGAACCGGTTGACGGCGCCGTACTTGTCCTGCACGAGCTCCAGCAGCGTTTCCAGCAGGAAGGCGGCGTTCCGCGTTACGAAACGTCGCTGCTGAAAGTTTCAATGCAAAAGTAATATAGTGTGTTGTTGTTGTTGTTGATTTGGATTTTCTTTTTTAAGTGACAGGCCACATCCGATTATATTTTAATAAAGAATGAGAATTTGACTACCTCCGACTGCGTTTCCTTGCGCAACGAGTGCTCCATGTGCCGGATCTGCACCTCCAGCACGGTGCACAGGGTTTCGTCGATGGTGTAGAGCAGGTCGGACGTTTGCAGCCTCAGGCAATCGTCTAGCAGATTGAGGTAGAGTTTGGTGAATGAGACTGTGTTCGAGGTTAGTTGCAACCAACAGTCACCTAAATTATTAAACAATTTCATAAATTTTTGCAAAAGCGAGTGACAGACTATTTTAATAGACTGGCCCCAATATTCACCATAAGTGATGTTCCATAAAAGTATCAATAGCTATTGAACCCATAAGTATTTGTTGTTACAGTAACAATAAATACATTATCTAGGGATTGTAGTTACTTTAGATTCCCCCTATTGGAAATACTGAATAATTAAACAAAAGGTGTCATCAGAGCTCCAATCGCAAGCACTATTTAAAGTGTTTGACATTTCTTTTGGCATATTCTGTCACAATCACGTTGTCAATTTATCCATTCAATAGCTTATGAGACCTATTCCCGTATTCACCAACATCCCATAAACTTTATAGTTCCCATAAGCTATTGAATGGATAAATTGAGAACGTCATTGTGACAGAATATGCCAAAACAAATGTCAAACACCTTGAATAGCGCTTGTGATTGGAGCTTTGATAACACCTTTTGTTTATTTTTTCATTGTTTCCAATAGAGAGAATGTAAAGTAACTACAATCCCTAGATAATATATGGATTTTTACCTGTAACATAAGAATCCAGCATTAATCCCATCTCATTATACTCCTGTAGGAATCGAGTCATAGCACTCTTTGATCTTAAATTCATGGGTATCCATTTGTCTTCGCCGGATCGCAATTTGACGGCGTCTATAAGTTTATCACGAGAATCGCGAATTGCTCTGGATAGTGGCGTGCGTAGAGCCCCATCCAGTTGATAGCACAAGTCGATTCCGTATGCATTAAGCTAAAAAAGAAAATATAATTGTGATGATCACCATAAATGGTATCATCACTTGTTACTTTCTGAATACACCAATGTTTGATAATATAAATGTGCTCACCCTTTCACATTGTGATCTCACAAGAACAACACACTCTGTTAATACAGACAGTGGTGTTTGTGGCATAAAGACTTGTTTGATGAAATGTGTGCTGAACTGATTCAACTCGTTGCTGGCCCACACAACATAAGCTAAAACATATTTACATCATATAGCTATCAATAGCTATAGAACCCATAAGTATTTGCTGTTATAGCAACAATAATGTAGTTAGCGAATGTAGTTACTTTAGATTTGCTCTATTGGAAACACTGAATTATTACAAAACAAAAGGTGTCTACAAAGCACCAATTGCAAGCACTATTCAAGGTGTTTGATATTTGTTTTGGCATATTGCTTTGGCTTTGATGACACCTTTTGTTTAATCATTCAGTGTTTCCAATAGAGCGAATCTAAAGTAACTACATTCCCTAGATAATTTATTTATTGTTGCTATAACCACAATTACTTGATTTGGATAGATTTATAGAACGTTGGTGAATACCGTGGTCAGTGATTAAATTTTTAATAATAAAATTAGAAATAGAATGCAAATTGGATACTAAAAAGTGAATATTAAAAAATGAACTAGCTGAAACTACAGGTATTTTTCAACAGCTAGTATATTTATTCTATAGGTTTGGTTGCTCTTGGTTTTTAATTAATGAATTCTTTTTTAAATTACCTGATGCACAACTTGGAGACTCCGGAAACGCTCTTAGAAACTCTTCAGTCATATGACACATATTTGTGAATACTACACTAGACAAATAGCGCACGTAGACAGTTGTAGAGCCTTCTCGCTTGACCCTTTTACATTGTGTCTTCAACATACTGCTGCACAGCTTCAGGAACAAATCACATGCTTGTGTGGAACGACCTAGTTGGTTCAACAGCCTCACCGCACGGCGTGCTGCGCGTAACCCCCCTTGCAGGCTTTTATCTGGACTCACCTCCAACTCTTTCATTAGAACCTCAGTGAGCATACCATTTCTATGTTCCACCTAAATTGAAACAAATTCTATTTAGTATTTAATGATATATATTTTATAACTACAATGCTAATATGTTACAACTAACCCCCTAGAAGGAAAGTTAAACGTCATCTGGCGGCACCAGATCAATTAGCAATATACAAGCATATGATAATAACCGTCAACATGTTCATGCCATCAGGATAATGGTGTAGGCTAATAATATAATACTAATAATTTATTGAAATCGTATTCAAAATTTTTATTTTTTATTTCACCATTCGCTATTATTGTCCTCAAATTGCACTAGTAGCTACTATAGCCATGTTCTAATATCCCCTAAGGAGTGATATCACTTATTTTGAGAAACACTGCATTAGACTAAAATAGAGATTCTTTATGTAACTAACCTTTCGTTGTATATCAGCAATCACATGATCTGGCTGATTGTGTGCGGGCACATAGTGTTTGATATAATCTTTTGCTTTCTGCAGTAAAATCAAGGCCTCTTCAAAGTGCCTCTGTGCTACACACACATCAAGTTCCTCGGGAACATCCAGTAACCAATCAGGGTGCACAATAACATCCTCTTCAGGCTCATCGAATGCTTAAAATGTAAAAGCAATGCAAAAAACAAAATTTGACATTTGAATACACTGCTATTCAATTCATAGCACACTTTAATTATTTATTAAGATGTAAATTAAATCGTTTAGGTGACAACTATCATTTTATATCAGGCGACAACTATCTGTTTGTATCAATCAGGCAAAATCTAACTGGTTTTTCTTCAACTCCCCATATAAAAACCACTGAACTGAAGTGAACAGCCCTCTGTCTTTTTTAGTTATCGAAATACAGTACAAAATAGATCAATGTTAATTATAAGTAAGATATATGTACTTTATCACTTACGATTGTAACTGGGCGAATCGATAGAAACTGAACGCGATGGTGATTTTTCCGAAACGGACTCCCGCTTTAATTGATCGTGTGCTAGTCGTGTTTTCTTCGCTTGATCAAACTTATCCAACCAATCTTTCTGTAAAATATAAACAATGAACTTACATGTTATACTGGCATACAATAAAAGCAGTATGATGCCCGTATTCACCAACATCCCATAAACTTTATAGGTCCCATAATCTATTGAATGAATAAATTTAAAATATCAGAATATGCCAAAACAAATGTCAAACATATTGCACTTGCAATTGGAGCTTTGATGACACCTTTTGTTTAGTTATTCAGTGTTTCCAATAGAGAGAATCTAAAGTAACTACATTCCCTAGATAATGTATTTATTGTTGCTGTAACAACGAATACTTATGGGTTCAATAGCTATTGATAGATTTATGGAACATCGGTGAATAAGGAGGGGAGTATTTGTTACAATTCTGTAACAGGCTATCAATCTTCTGCCACATGTTACTTGCTACTTCACAATCACTTAAAATTTAGTTCTTATTATTTGTTTTGTCACAATAAACCCAAATTCCAACATTTTATAAACTTAAATCGTGAATTATACATATTTTACGAACCGATTTCGACTAGAATTTGTTCCGTAGTTTCTGATTGGTTGAGCGTAGGAACGCAGACGGAGTAACGGCAAGCAGACATATAGTCTTCATTATAATATTTTACACGATAAGTAATTCTTAGCACATGACAACAAATAGTAATTATTTATAACATTAATAACTATTTATAAGCACACAAATATAAATAATAATTATATTAATGTGAATAAAACAATATCTAGTGTTGCTGATTTGAGTCACGCGCGTCAGACATATTGACAGTTTTGCGCGAGTGTTTGACAAGCGAAGTGCGCCGCGTACGCTTAGTGGAATTTTCGTGAAAAAAGACACAAATAATGTGCAGCGCGCAATCAGAATACCACCAAACGATAGCGCATTTAGTGCACATTGCAACGGTGTATAAGTTTAGTGTTGGGAGCTTAAATTTGCATCGGAAAATGTGTGGCAATAATAGTGCCGGTGTTGGTTATGAAACGACGCTACTTGGTGCTGAAGATGGATGGAACATACACAGACAGCGATTATGCAAAGGTATTTAATAGTATAGTTATATTTGTGATTCAATTAATGAAATCATTAATTGAATTTGTTATTCGTATGAATTTATTGGTTATATTATAACGAAACGGGTGTAAACAGTTTTTGTTTTATTCCCGCGCCATTTTACGTAACAGTCCGGCAAACATAAACCTGCGGCGCTTTTGTTTTCTGTTTTGTTCGCGTCGCTTGATATTCATGTGAAATTATTTTGTCGTATTAATTTACCATGTAATATGGTTATGTGTAGCACGATCTACGTATACGTTGTAATCGTTTATAAATATATCAGTAATGTAGCATTTGTACAACTACTTACACGGAAACAATATATAAATCAGGCTTAAAATTGTACAGTGGCTACTAAGGAGCTAGAAGGTAGCTTGCAAATCCCATTAATAATAATATAAATAAAACATGGTGCATGAGGTGTTTGAATATAACTGGAGTAGAGAGGAGCCTCATGAGAAGTTGCATTTTCATTATATATTTGACTCTCATCTAACATATTAGTAGAGAGTAGAGGCCAGTTTCGGAATCTCATTGAATGGGCTCTTAGTATACCAGTAGCTGTTTACAGCTGGTTTAATTTTATTGAAAACAGCAAGCGATATTAAAGGACCCCTGCACCCCATACAGCAGATACCTGTATTAAACAGTCCCATTCCTCCTTGCTCCTCATGAGATAAATTTTGGCAAATAGCTACAGAATTATAATACCTTTTGTTTAATTATTCAGTGTTTCCAATGGAGAGAATCTAAAGTAACTATATTCTCTAGATAATATATTTATTGTTGCTATCACAACGAATATTTATGGGTTCAATAGCTATTGATGACATTTATGGAATATTGCTGAATACAGGGGTGTATTCACCAACATACCATAAATGTCATCAATAGCTATTGAACCCATAAGTATTTGTTATTATAGCAATATTAAATACATTATCTTGGGAATATAGTTACTTTAGATTCTCTCTATTGGAAACACTGAATAATTAAACAAAAGTTGTCATCAAAACTTTAATCACAAGTGCCATTCAAGGTGTTTGACATTTGTTTTGGCAATTTCTGTCACAATGACATTTTAAATTTATCCATTCAATAGTTTATGGTGCCTATAAAGTTTATGGGATGTTATGGGTGAATACAGGCATTAGTTTCTATACAAATCATGCATTTTTGACACTTTAATAATTGTGGGCTTGAGTTATTTTAGTAACCATTCCTCATTAACAATCATTGACATTGATAAATTTTACCTTATTGCTGTTGGTTTTACACTGGAACACCTTTGTGTCTGGAAATGCTAGTACCTTGAAGGCACATTTTGTATTACCTAGATCCCTTACATTTACAACAGCTAGACTGCCTAGTTCATAGTAGGCATCAAACTTGTATCGTTTACCAGCTTTTCTATATAAAAAACAATTAATATTTACTATTTTACACTGAAATAATTATACACTATCTCATACTTATCATTCGTTGTAGCTAACAGTAGACCTTCTGAGAGCAAGAAGGCTACTACTGTTCGTATTGGTCTATTTTCATTAGCATCCAGCTCGGAGAGGTATCCTTCATGTAGTAGTATTAAATTCGGCATATCAATGTTCAGAAGTGTCTAAAACAATATTTATTTAATTTATTTTTCTATTATTATTTTAGTGTCAGGCCCTCAGACTAATAAATAAGTTAATTTATTAGTTTGAGATCAGACCCATATAATAAAAATGATTTATTCATCAAAAGTGTCTATATATAAAGACTGATACATTACAATTTCTTTCACCATCAAAAGATCTTGTAAATGGCTTGAGTTTAGCTGAAAATTGTGTTAATTAAAAAACATTATTTGTTTTAATTGCTTACTGAGCATCCTTCTACTTTTTCCAAAACTGCTGCAATTTTCTGTCTTCTGATTTCTTCTTCACGTTCCTCTGTACTCTCATGGCCTGCATTTTCAGCCTCAACAGGCATTGAACTTTCATCGCCCAGTATTGAAGTGTTGTAAAGGACATTTAGTAGTGAGCGTTGCTCAGTTAACAAATGAGAAAGTTGGTACATTTCACTCTCCAAATCTAAGTCAAATATAAGGAACTATATTTTATACATACATCGTAATTTATATGAATTTACACTCTTCACTCTTATAGAGGGTTGTATCATAGTTTATACAGAGTTGTATCATAGTTTATACAGGGTTGTATCATAGTATTGAAAATAAGATACAAGCATTGATTAATCTTCATAATTAATCAATGATTCAAGTTTATGGTTCAGTTTTTTTGAGGGGTCACACCTTTTATTTAAAAAAAAATGTAGCTCCTACTCAAATTATGTCTAATGCCCATATTCACTAACATCCCATACACTTTATAGGTCCCATAAGCTATTGAATGGATAAATTGGCAACGTCATTGTGACAGAATATGCCAAAACAAATGTCAAACACTTTGAATAGCGCTTGTGATTCTAACTTTGATGACACCTTTTGTTTAATTATTCAGTGTTTCCAATAGAGCGAATCTAAAGTAACTACATTCCCTAGATAATGTATTTATTGTTGCTATAACAATGAATACTTATGGGTTTAATAGCTATTGATAGATTTATGGAATGTTGGTGAATACAGGGGTGAGCCTCTTGGGCTGTAATACCCTACATAGTAACAATTAATTAAGGATACGAGAAATTTCCTTAGCAGTATCAATAAATTGCATATAATTCTGATACACATTCTTCTTAAGATTATCATTAGTTTCCTCGAGTAGTGTATGTATCTTCTTACGTAATCGTACCAGTTCCTGCCCCCCAACACAACTTTGGGATAGTTCTTTAACATCTGCAATAGAACAATTGATAAAATAGTTGCCACCCACTTTATGTTTGTTTGTTAATTGCATGCCAAACTTACATTTATCTGGAATAAAATCACCAGCACCTAATAATGCAATTGTAGGGTCACCCATTATTGGATATTTGTTATTAATAACGCTTAAAAAATCTAAAAAGAAAATACAGTGGTACGTGTATTATTGTTTTGATAGAAACGTCAAATTGGAACCTCATAGACAAAATAGATAGGAAACTTAATTTACTCTAGAAACCAATTTCGGCGCCCTCTAAGATCAGCACTGCGAAATAATTAGCTGAGCTCTGAACCCATGAGTTAGGGTTCAGAGCTGAGCTAATTATTGCCAACTGCATCTATGACAGCTTCCCTCTCATATGGGTGCGAAGCTGTTATAGATGCAGTTGGCAATGCTTAATGTACTGTTTTTAGAAACCTGTTTCGGCGCCCTCTAAGGTCACCACTACTAAATAATTAGCTCAGCTCTGAACCCGACTCAAGGGTTCAGAGCTCAGCTAATTATTTCGCAGTGTTGATCTTAGAGGGCGCCGAAATGGCTAATTGACCTATAGAATGACCGATGGTTTCTAATTAATTTTTTAATTATTAAATATATATATATATATATATATATATATATATGTATATATATATATATATATATATATGTATATATATATATATATATATATGTATATATATATATATATATATATATATATATATATATATATATTATATTTTAAAATATGAAATACTGTTTATTTAAATCTCTCGATGTATTTTTGAATAGCATTCAATTAAAATGTAATATAAATCTGCGTACTTAAATGATTTATATTAATTAAATGCAAGCAATTAAATGGAATTTCTTAATAGGCAACTTAGATTACAAATGAGTAGGCAACTTGAAGGTTCAGTTTGTTCAGCTTGTTCTGTATATCGATAGATGGCGATAGTTTACAGTATTTTTTATAAATTTTAAAAGTTATCGTTAGTAATCGTAGATGAATGTTAATTTATACATTTTAAAACATTGTATTAATGTTAAGGGTTATTCACAATAAGCGCGGTAGTGTTAACATAGCGGCAGTATTGGATTTTGGAAATTTCTCAGGGGGGTGGGGGGTCAAGTCAGCTCCATGCCGCCCCTGTGGCTGTTTTCACATGAAGTTATAAACTAGCATCAGCCCCCTTTGGCCCATTGCTGTATAACAATAAGGCTGTAGACAACAGCTAAATCGAGTTTCAATTTTCAAACGTCACTTTTGACAACTTTGACACATAATGCGACGTTGCCATATATAATAATAATAATAATAATAATAATAATAAGCTTTATTGTCCAACACAAAATCCAATTATGGGATAACAATAACAATATGCAAAATGTTAATAATAAATATATAAACAGATGGTACTGGTAGTTCATAAAAAAATTGTACAAACAATGCTTGCATTCTGTTGCAACAACTGATGTCAGTTTGAAAAGTATACGGGCATAGTTTGGCTGGTGGGGACCACTCGCCCGCCCCACCTTCGCTCCCATAGTTTTTTTAATGAATACAAACGTTTTATATTTTTTAAACTATTTCAAGAAGAGTGTTATTCTATGGAAAAGCTATACGAACAAAGGTGGGGTGGGCGGGTGGCCCCTACCAACTAAACTACACCCGTCCACTATTTCAAATGACTTGAACTATGCATTACACTATTATCTATAACTTTCTATGATTCAATTAATTTTATTTATGAATTTATGCTTAATATATAAAAAAAATGTGAGAAATAATGTAGTGCAGACTTCAAGTCGTTTGAAATAGTGGACGGGCATAGTTTGGTTGGTAGGAAACACCCACCTATCCCACCTCTGGTCGTTACATTTTTGTCAAAGTATACAGACTTTTTTATTGTTTTAAACAATTCCATGAAGAATTTTGTCCCTTGGAAAAACCTATGCGAAGAGAGGGGATCTGCTACCAACCTAACTATACCCGTCAACTATTTCAAACGCCTTAAACTATGTATTACATTGCTTTTTACATTTTGTTTTCGAATTAGGCATAAATTAATAAATGAAACTAATTGAATCATAGAAAGTAATGGATAATAATGTAGTGTAGAGTTCAAGTTATTTGAAATAGTGGACGGGTATAGTTTGATTGGTAGGGGCCACCCACCCACCCCACCTTCGTTCGCATAGTTTTTCCATAGGATAACACTCTTCTTGACATAGTTTAAACAATATAAAACGTTGGTATGTATTAAAAAAACTATGCGAGCGTAGGTGGGGTGGGTGGGTGGTCCCTACCAACCAAACTATACCCCATTCACTATTTCGAACAACTTGAACTCTGCACTACACTGTCATCCATTACTTTCTATGATTCAATTAAATTCATTTATTAGTTTACGCTTAATATATAAGAAAAATGTGAGAAACATTGTAGTACATAGTTTAAGTCATTTAAAATAGTGGACGGGAATAGTTTGATTGGCAGGGGCCACCCACCCACCCCACCTTCGTTCGCATATTTTTTTCAATAGATACAAACGTATTATATTGTTTAAACTATATCAAGAAGAATGTTATCCTATGGAAAAATTATGCGAGCAAAGGTGGGGGGGCGGGCGGCCCCTACCAATTTGACTATACCCGTCCACTATTTCAAATGATTTGAACTATGTACTACATTGTTATCCGTTATTTTCTATGATTCAATTAGTTTCATTTATTAATTTACGCCTGATTCGTAACAGAATGGAAAAAACAATGTAGTGCATAGTTTAAGTCGTTTAATATAGTGTTTGGGCATAGTTTGGTTGGTAGGGGCCGCCCGCCCACCCCACCTTTGCTCGCATATTTTTTTCAATGGATACAAACGTTTTATATTGTTTAAACTATCTCAAGAAGAGTGTTATTCTATGGAAAAACTATGCGAGCGAAGGTGGGGTGGGACGGTGGACCCTATCAACCAAACTATACCCATCCACTATTTCAAGCAGAAAATTTCAGAAAAACTCTAAACGTTACAAAATTATCCTCCGTTGCGTCTAAACAGGGATCGTCCTAGAAGTGATAAGATACTGCAACAAAGTTATTTTATTCGAAATATGGTCTAGATGGCGGGGAAAATGTCGATATTCGAAAAAATTTGCCAAGCCCTATAGGTTTAGCGGTTCTATTTGAAACAATGAAACCGCTAAAGCTATAGGGCTTGGCAAATTTTTCGAGTTTGGCAAATTTTATTTCATAGACAGGACAATAATCCTGTTGTTCCATTCTTTGGCTTAATTTTCTTTGTTTTTTTTTCAGCTCTTATTAACTATTTTACTAAAGTCTACCTCTGTGTAAAAAGAAACAAGTCCACAAATAACGGAATATATAAAAAAGAATTAAATAAATAAATATAATAATATAAGAATATTTGCAATAATTTATTCATGGGAAACTTCGGGAACCGTTTTTTTTGTTTCCTCAAAAGTTGGATTTTTGACTTGTTGTTACATTTTGCACCGAGGTCGTCCAATTAATTTCGAACAAACAAATGATAGAAGCTAGTAGTATTTTCTAAAAAAATCTTTGATTTTATGGTAGTGCCCTCTTGTACACACCCCCCTTATTTAAATCCATATTTTTATCGTTCTCTTTTAATTGTTGTTTGCGCCGCTGCTACTTTTGTGTGTGTGCGTGTGTGGCGGTGGCGGCGGCGGCTAGCGTTGGTCCCTCTTGCCCGCCCCCACACACACACACACACACATGCTCGCGAAATTGGGGAGACGAACCGAAATTTTGAAAAGCGTAACACTCACACACATACACATGCATAGACCGCAGCGCCGATCAATAATGGCGCAGGGTGCCGTCGCCGCCGCCGCTACCGCCGTCGAGTCGGAACCCCCGCCGTGTGCACGTCCGCAACTCCGGCATTATTAATTCTAACCCTGTAACCCAGTATATGCCCCCGCCGTCCCGTACGCGTGTGCGCGGCGCTGTGACGTAACAGCGCCGGGACGACGGCAGTGCAGCGGGCCAGTCTTAAGCGAGAGCGCACCGCCAGCAGCCGCCCCCCCTCATTGGCCGTGCGCTAATACACATAACTAACCGAAAAGATTTTTTTCTAAAAAAAAAAAAAATTATACAGGGTGGAGGAACGATTTAAATCCGTGTGCTATATTTAGTAGAGTGGTGCGACTCCTCGGCGGAGGCGCGTCGGGTGGAAGAGAGACTCGAGCGACGGAGACAAGTAACAGAAGTAATTACAAGAATACGAAAAGAAAAACGGTAAATTATTTTAATTAGTTCATTTATATACCTAAAAAAAAACTAAACAAATAAACAAACACAAAAAATACGGTTACTTTGATTAATTAAAACGTGGCACCGCAGGTGCCCAATCGATTTTGTGTCCGGGGGCTGTTTTTTTGTTTTAATTAATTTAGGGCTGACAGGCTACCTTTGATATTATTTTTTAGCCTAATTTAAATTAATTAATAAAATGTATATATATATATATATATATATATATATATATATATATATTTATATATATATATATAGAGTGTTTTAGTAACATATCGTCGCCTAAGCAGAAACACCACACATCTAACGCCCGGTTTGTCCAACAAATCTTAACTATTTTAAGACTGTCTTAATAATAAGACAGTCTTAAAGCGTTGCATCAAACAAAAATCGGATCTTAGAACGATAAGAGGGTCTTACATTGTAAGACTAAGTAAGATTAACATTTTTTTGGTGCAACAGAATAAACATTTAAGACGTGGTTATACATAAGACGAGTTTATAAAAGACTATGTCATTATGACAGAATATGCCAAAAAAAAAATGTCAAACACCTTGAATAGCGCTTGTGATTGGAGCTTTGATGACACCTTTTGTTTAATTATTCAGTGTTTGTAATAGAGAGAATCTAAAGTAAATACATTCCCTGGTGTTATGGTGTAATTTAAGTTCCATTGAGAATTGTATTGTGTAGAATGCGCATAGTTTGATTGAACTATGATCACTAACCCTTCTCTCGCTTTTCGTGTAATTTTTTATATTAAGTAAATTATTCTGTATAATTTCATGTAATTGTTATAAGTGTATCACATGAAAAAAACTATGCGAGAAGGAGGGGTGGGTGGGTGGGCACAGACCAACCATACTATGCCCATTTAGTGTTTTTAAAGTCTGAACTATACTCTTCAACTGTTTTAACTAATGAAACTATGCCCATTTATGATATCAAATGGCTTGAACTATGCCCATTCAGCATTTCAAATATATGTCCTTCAAAAATACTCATCAACATCCTATAAACTTTATAGGTTCCATAAGCTATTGAATGGACAAATTGAAAACGTCATTATGACAGAATATGCAAAAACAAATGACAAACACCTTAAATAGCGCTTGTGATTGGAGCTTTTATGACACTTTTTGTTTAATTGTTCAGTGTTCCCAATAGAGAGAATCTAAAGTAACTATATTCCTTACATAATGTATTTATTGTTGCCATAACAACGAATACTTATATCTTCAATAGCTATTGATAGATTTATAGAACGTTAGTGAATATCGGGGTATAACATTTAATTTTTGTCCTCTATTTTACAATAACTTCTTCTTCTTCTTCTTCTTCTTCTTCAGTCCATTGTTGTCCACTACTGAATATAGGCCTCCTTTAGATTTTCCCACGATGTTTTGTCTTGGGCAAGATGGTACCAGGCACATCCTGCTACCTCTTAACGTCATCCAATCCAACCATTTCCTTTGAGGTCTTTCGATTCCTCGATTAGTTTACAATAATAAGAGGACAAAAATTAAATGATATATACTTTTAAATTCTAAACTGAAACTACGAAATTATATATGTTTTCACATACGCCTCGTTTTCACGGGTTAAATAAATAATTTTGATATCTTGATCAATATAACAAATGTTTTAAAGGATAAATAAATTACTTTGTTTTTTTTATCACACTTCAGTTACACTTTTCAACTAGTGTCAGGTAAGTTCTAGCCATTTTTGAGCTCCTCCGATAGCTAGAGATTAGACGAAACTAGTTGCAAAGTGTAACTGAAGTGTGTGGAAAAAAAAACAAAGTAAAAAATCGTTTTATTTATACTGTAGATTGTTATTTTTTTTATTGAATAGTATTCTTGAATAAAATTAAATAATCCATCCATAAAATGAATTATCACAAAGTAGACGCCTTAACAATCCAATAATAAATGTTTTGTTTTACAAACTATTTGCCCGACATGCAAACAATTTAATTATATATATATATATATATATATATATATATATATATATATATGTTTTATAATCGATAGTATTTAGTATTAACATGCCGACTATACTATTATTATTATCATTATTATTATTTGCTACAGATACTCGATATAATTCGTGTTAATCGTAATACATTTTTATTGTCCACTTGTGTGACCTGTGATTTAACCGTTCGAAAGCGTGCGCTTCTAATCACGCACGCACAAGTGTATTGTCCATTAGTGACAGCAATAGTAGGGGGAGAAAAGTTGTCACGCCATTGCGATTATATATAAAAAAAAACACGGATACAAAATTAAAAGAGCGCGATCAAGCGCGCGCGCTCGTTATGATGATGATTGTGAGGGGATACTAATTCCACAAACACAACGAATATTTTGTTTCGTAATAAAAAAAAACAAAAATAACTCGAGTGTTTTGTTTTCATAACGCACTCTTTGTTTTGATTGAAATTTTAATGATTTCAGATGAGTTTCTTGTTTTTGTTTGAAATTATTTACATGATAATTATTCTTAACAACAAAAACAAAATCTCTGGTGTAGACACCACACGACTTTCCGAATTACATGACCTATTTAATTTTGTATAACATTTTCGAAATATTTAAATATTGGGCTTTTTAATTTTTTTTGACATTTTGACTTTTATGACATATTGTTTTACATTTTTTGACATTTATTTACTTTTTCCACATTTTTTACTTTTTTGACTTTTTTTTGACAGTTGACTTTTTTGATTATTTAAATATATATATATATATATATATATATATATATATATATATATATATATATATATATATATAATATATATATATATATATATATATATAATATATATATATATATATATATATATATATATATATATATATATATTCGTTTTATTTATTTACTATAATGAATTATCACAAACTAGATGCTAGAAATTCTAAATTTTGGTCATAATAATCGTATTAATTTTTTGTTTTCACAATTCTACATTCATGGACAAAATATGTGATAATTTTACAACTATGTGAATTGTGAAAACAAAAAAATAATGCGATTATTATGACCAAAATTTAGAATTTATAAGAAAAAAAAATAGAAAAATTAAATATTGGATTGAATCGGCATCTAATTTGTGATAATTCATTATAATAAATAAATAAAACGAATATATATATATATATATATATATATATATATATATATATATATTTATATATATTTAAATAATGAAAAAAGTCAAATGTCAAAAAATGTAAAACAATATGTCATAAAAGTCAAAATGTCAAAAAAAATTAAGAAGCCCAATATTTAAATATGTCGAAAATGTTATACAAAATTAAATAGGTCATGTAATTCGGAAAGTCGTGTGGTGCCCACACCAGATCTTTTGTTTTTGTTGTTAAGAATAATTATCATGTAAATAATTTCAAACAAAAACAATAAACTCATCTGAAATCATTAAAATTTCAATGAAAACAAAGACTGCGTTATGAAAACAAAACACTCGAGTTATTTTTATTACATTTTTTATTATATTACATCCTAATTATAGAATATTACTTTCCGAATACAGCACTACTGGATAAGAAAGATACAAAAGATCAATTACTATATATATATATATATATATATATATATATATATATATATATATATATATATATATATATATAATATAAAGTCAAAAAAGTAAAAAATGTCGAAAAAGTAAATAAATGTCAAACTGTACTGTATACGAAAGGTACAAAAAATATAAATTATCAATTTTTACTTTTCTTTACATTTCTTGACTTATAGATATAGTCGAAATAGACTAATTTGGGCAAATGTCAAACTAAAAATTATTTATTTATTACTCTGAGATTACATCCATGCGTGTTTTAAATTTGTGTTCGATTGTCTCATCCAAGACACGTCTATATATTTTTAAATCAAATTGTTTCCTGCAACGTTCAAGCACAGTGCGCGCCGCCCCCGTTGCCATTTTTATCAACGAAGCGACAACGTGATTAGACCTCGTGCCCGGCCCGTTATCAGCCTCAGTGTCAAAAGCAGGAAAATTGCTTCTATATATATACACACACACACATACATACGTATATGTGAGGGGTGGCTTTTCGAAACATCCCAAACGACCCCGAGCAATGACAAGTCTGCAACTGATGGTTGTTTTTATTCTGTTCTATTGTCGGAATGACCACTACCAATTAAAATCGCGTGAAACAAATGAAACCACTGGAATATGTGTTGTATGTATATATAAGTGTTTTTATTACATTTTATATACGAACAACAGCACCAAAAAAATTATGATTATTATATATTATATATATATATATATATATATATATATATATATATATATATATATATATATACTTTTTTTACATTTTTTTTAATAAAGTCGAAATAAACTATATGTTTGTATGTCTGTATGTATGTATGTATATATGTATGTATGTATGTATGTATGTATATATGTATGTATGTATATATGTATGTATGTATGTATGTATGTATATATGTATGTATGTATGTATGTATGTATATATGTATGTGTGCATGTATGTATTCATGTATGTATGTATGCATGTATGTTTGTATGTATGTTTGTATCTATGTGTGTCTGTGTGTGTGTAGATGTCTGGGAACAAAATTGTAGGAAACGACTAAATAAATTATAAATTATAATAATAAAATAAGAATAACCTATATATATATATATATATTTATACTTTTTGTATATTATTGTTATTGTCCTGTAAATGGATTTTGTTTCTGTAGGACAATAAAGCTTATTGTTATTATTATTATTATAGTAAAACAAGATTTCGAAATTGTCTGTTGAAATGCGCTCGAACTATCCCGCAAGAATTTGAGTAAAATCTAACATCTATTTAATAAATAAATAAAACGAATTTTTCTTTATTTTAAACCGAAAAAAAAAATTATTCGTTTTATTTATTATAATGAATTATCACAAACTAGATGCCGATTCAATCTAATATTTAATTTTTCTAATATTGAATTGAATCGGCATCTACTTTGTGATAATTCATTATAATAAATAAAACGAAAAAATAAAAAATATTCGCAAACAGTAATAAACAAGTGATAAAAAACAAAGAAAAATTCGTTTTATTTATTTATAATTTTTCTATATATTCTAAATTTTGGTCATAATAATCGTATTATTTTTTTGTTTTCACAATTCACATATTTGTAATATGTGATAATGTTGTCCATAAATGTAGAATTGTGAAAACAAAAAATTAAAACGATTATTATGACCAAAATTTAGAATTAATAAGAAGAAAAAAAATAGAAAAATTAAATATTGGATTGAATCGGCATCTACTTTGTGATCATTCATTATCTCTCACTGATGTCAGTATATAGTTTATTTATCTTTATTTTTATCATAATTACAATAATAACTTATTAACTATATTTTTATTTGTTTTGGAAATATATTGATGACTCTTCTCTCTCTCGTTGTCGAGTATTAGCCTGTGCACTGTTGGCGTATTGTGTTTGTGTGTGGGAAAAATGAGAGTGGATTTATTTTTTGCTGGAAAATATATAACAACGGGGCGATAAGGTGAGCGAAGCGCGGCCTTCGCGGAGAGCGCGCGCTTCGGGGCGGATCAATATTATTTTTGGCTCCCCATTCACTAGGTAATACTAAATAATGCAGTTTGGCGCAGAACTCCCCTCGAATATTCCGTGTGCGGGATGATACTCCCGTGTCGAGCCATATTTTTTATTTCTTCTCTGCGCTCTTGTAGACTCTGTTAATTGATCTACGTATGTATGTATATATGTCTGTATGTGAATGTGTCTATTTGTTGTGTGGGCAATAGAGAAAGAAGGTTGCTTGAATCGATTGTGTTAGGAAGAAGTCAGAACTTAAAATAGACTAAATAGAATAAATAGACTGACTAATTAGACTAATTAGACTAATTAGACTAATTAGACTAAATAGACTAATTAGACTAAATAGACTAAATAGACTAAATAGACTAAATAGACTAAATAGACTAAATAGACTAAATAGACTAAATAGACTAAATAGACTAAATAGACTAAATAGACTAAATAGACTAAATAGACTAAATAGATTAAATAGACTAAATAGATTAAATAGACTAAATAGACTAAATAGAAATTTATAGTACTACACAAGTTAGAATTCTAAAGAATATTTTAATTACATTTGTAGTGTCTTATCATGATATATTTCATAAAAGACCGCTTCACTAACTTATTCCCATCTTAGCTAAATGGTCTGTCATTGGAAAACAGCTGTAGACTGACAAAGAATTCTTATCTTATCAAAAACGTTTAATCCGACTGTATACTCAACACAGAACAGAAAAAAATTAAAATAAAATTACAAATATATACATATATATATATATATATATATATATATATATATATATATCTATTGCCTTTTACTTTTCGGTTTTTTACATTTTATATTTAATTGTGCTCAAAATAAGTCGTTTTTTGATAATTTTCATCCAAAAATAAAGTTTCCAGGAAGGTTTTTATTGCATGAAATGTTTTAAATTAGTAGACTCGACTTATAATAAATAATAAAAAAATCACAGGTTGAAGAAATTTAAATATATGATATTATTTTATATTCTGTATTTAATTGAGTTCAAAATAAGCTATTTTTTAATAATTTTCATCCAAAACTAAAGTCTGCAGGAAGGTTTTTATTGTACGTTCTGTTTTAAATCAATCGAGTGAGTTATACAAAATTATAAAAATTCAGAGATTTAAGAAATTTTAATTTACGATATTATTTTACATTCTGTATTTAATTGAGCTCAAAATAAGCCGTTTTTTGTAAATTTTCACACAAAAATTAAATCTTCAGGAAGATTTTTATTGTACGAACTGTTTTAAATTAATCGAGTGAGTTATAAAAAATGATAAAAAAAATCACAGATTAAAGAAATTTAAATTTATGATATTATTTTATATTCTATATTTAATTGTGCTCAAAATAAACCGTTTTTTAATACTTTTCGCTCAAAAATAAAGTCTGTAAGGAGGTTTTTATTATACGAGCTGTTTTAAATTTAATTAAGTTAAAAATTATAAAGATTTAAGAAATTTAAATTTATAATATTATTTTATATTTAATATTTAATTGAGCTAAAAATAAACCATTTTTTAATAATTTTCACCCAAAAATAAAGTCTGCAGGAAGATTTTTATTGTACGTTCTGTTTTAAATGAATCGACTAGTTATAAAAAATGATAAAAAAACAAACATTTAAGAAATTTAAATGTATGATATTATTTTATATTCTATATTTAATTGAGCTCAAAATAAGCCATTTTTTGATATTTTTTACTCACAAATAAAGTCTGCAAGAAAGTTTTTATTATACCAACTACTTTAAATTAATCGACTTGAGTTATAAACAATGATACAAAATTTAACATTTAATAAATTTAAATGTATGATATTATTTTACATTCTATATTTAATTATGCTCAAAATAAACCATTTTTTGATAATTTTCATCCAAAAATAAAGTCTCCATGAAGGTTTTTATTATATGAACTGTTTTAAATTAATCAAGTGAGTTATATAGAAAATGAGAAAAATTCAAAGATTAAAGAAATTTAAATTTATGATATTATTTTACTTTCTATATTTAATTGAGCTTAAAATAAGTTGCTTTTTGTAAATTTTCACCCAAAAGTAAAGCCTCCATGAAAGTTTTTATTGTACGGTCTGTTTTAAATTAATCGAGTGAGTTATAAAAAATGATTAAAAAAATCAAAGATTTAAAAAATTTAAATTTGCAATATTATTTTACATTCTATATTTAATTGTGCTCAAAATAAGCTGTTTTTAAATAATTTTTACCCAAAAATAAAATCTGTAGCAAAGTTTTTATTATACGAACTGTTTTAAATTAATAGGCTCGCGTTATAAAAAATTATAAAAAATCAAAGATTTAAGAAATTTTCATTTATAATATTATTTTACATTCTATATTTAATTGGGCTCAAAATAAGCCATTTTTAAATAATTTTTACCCAAAAATAAAATCTGCAGGGAGGTTTTTATTGTACAAGCTGTTTTAAATTAATTGAGTGAGTTATAAAAAATGATAAAAAATCAAAGATTTAAGAAACTTAAATTTATGATATTTTTTTATATTCTATATTAAATTGAGCTCAAAATAAACTGTTTTTGATATTTTTCACCCACAAATAAAGTCTGTAACAAGATTTTTATTGTACAAACTATTTTTAATTAATAGACTCGAGTTATAAAAAAAAATAAAAAATCATAGATTACAGAAATTAAAATTTATGATATTATTTTATAGTCTATATTTAATTGAGCTCAAAATAAGTCGTTTTTTGATTATTTTCACTCAAAAATAAAGGCTGCAGGAAGGTTTTTATTATATTAACTATTTAAATTAATCAACTCGAGTCATAAAAAACGATAAAAATTTCAAACATTTAAGAAATTTAAATGTATGATATTATTTTTCATTCTATATTTAATTGTGCTCAAAATAAGCTGTTTGTTGATATTTTTCACCGAAAAATAAAGTCTGCAGGAAGGTTTTAATTGTACGAAATGTTTTAAATTAATCCAATGATTTATAGAAAATGATAAAAATTAAAAAATTTAAGAAATTTAAATTTATGATTTTATTTTATATTCTATATTTAATTGGACTCACAATAAGCAATTTTTTGATAATTTTTACGCAAACATAAAGTCTGCATGAAGGTTTTTATTATACGACCTGTTTCAATTAATCAACTCGAGTTATAAAAAATGATAAAAATTTTAACATTTAAGAAATTTAAATGTATTATTTTATTTTTCATTTTATATTTAATTGTGCTCAAAATAAGCTATTTTCTTGATAATTTACATCCAAAAATAAAGCCTTTATGAAGGTTTTTATTGTATGGGCTGTTTTAAATTAATCAAGTGAGTTATAAAAAATTATAAAAAAATTAAAGATTTAAGAAATTTAAATTTATCATATTATTTTACATTCTATATTTAATTGAGCTCAAAATAAGCCATTTTAAAATAATTTTTACCCAAAAATAAAATCTGCAGGAAGGTTTTTATTGTACGGGATGTTTAAAATTAATCGAGTGAGTTATAAAAAATTATAAAAAAATCTAAGATTTAAGAAATTTAAATTTATCATATTATTTTACATTTTATATTTATTTGAGTTCAAAATAAGCCATTTTTTGATAATATTCACCCAAAAATAAAGTCTGTAGGAAGGTTTTTATTGAACGAACTGTTTTAAATTAATCAAATGAGTAAAAAATGATAAAAAAATCTAAGATTTAAGAAGTTTAAATTTGCGATATTGTTTTACATTCTATATTTAATTTGGCTCAAAATAAGCCAGTTTTTGATAATTTTCATACAAAAATAAAACCTCCAGGAAGGTTTTTATTGTACGGGCTGTTTTAAATTAATCGAGTGAGTTATAGAAAATGATAAAAAATCAAAGATTAAAGAAATTTAAATTTATGATATTATTTTACATTCTATATTTAATAGGGCTCAAAATAAATAATTTTTTGATAATTTTCACTCAAAAATAAAGTCTCCAGAAAAGTTTTTATTGTAAAGTTAGAGTTATACAAAATTATAAAAAATCAAAAATTTAAGAAACTTAAATGCATGATATTTTTTTTATATTCTATATTTCATTGAGCTCAAAATTAACCGTTTTTGATAATTTTCACCTAAAAATAAAGTCTCCAGGAACGTTTTTATTATAGCAACTATTTTTAATTAATCGACTCGAGTTATAAAAAATTATAAAAAATCAAAGATTTAAGAAATTTAAATTTTCAATATTATTTTACATTATATATTTAATTACGCTCAAAATAAACCATTTTTGATCGTTTTCACCCAAAAATAAAGTCTGTAGCAAGGAAGTGTGATAAAAAACAAAGTAAAAAATCGTTTTATTTAGCCTTTAATGAATAACCACTTGACACCAACAAACACTCTGTATATTCAAATAACTCGATTAATTCACTAGTTCGAGATGGGACGAATTGACTATTTCATATCTGAAAATTATCAAAAGGCGTATGAAAGTTTCAAACCAACTTTCATATGCCTTTTGATAATTGAGAGTGAATTTTTTTTAAAAATTGAATGGTTTTGGCCACTACTACGTGGTAATTAATTTTCAATAAAGGAGATGAATAAAACTACTATGTTTTTTACCACTTGTTTAATTGTTTGAAACAACTAGTTTCGTCTTAAGCTGTCTAGAGCTTAGACGAAACTAGTCATCAAGTTATCAAGTTTTTCCCGATGTACCTTCAGTCGTCAGAAAAAACTTGATAAGCCTAGAGTGATAAAAAACATAGTAGTTTTATTCATCTCCTTTATTGAAAACATTTTATTTTTCAAGCTAGATTGATTTAAATCAACTTTTTTAGTGAAACTTTTTACAGTCCAAGCTCTGAATTTCAGTTTATACTCTAAAATTTTTTGTGTGGGTGTTGAAACAAACCTATTAAATTCCACACGGCCTCGCGTTATTATTATTATTATTATTATCGCCTCCATGTGTATGTGTACGTTATTTAATTCCCGAGGGGCGGCAATTAAAATTGTTTTAATGCCCGGCCCACGGCTGTTATTATTAAAATAGAGTTTTTATTGCGTCCGCGCGCGCATTTTTACGAGCGCCCGTTACGCCAAATTGCCGGCTGACGAGGGGGCGGCGGCAGCAGCGGAAACAGCAGCAGCGGTGGCGGCGTGGTGCGCGCACCCCCAGGCATACATACACATTTTTATTTTGAAATGGTCAATAATGTGTATTGCAGATGCGCCTACTGACCCGGTGAACTTTGCACTTTAGCACGCGCGCGAGCTGCCACAGGCCGGAACAATTTCCATTATTATTTGCGGGCCGGTTACGTGCGGCGGCACACCGCCGCCAATCGTCAGCCAGGTGCGGCGACGTAATACAAAAAACGTCGCGGTATATGGATATATTTACTTTCCGAATACAACACAGATAATTTTGACTTTTATGACTAATATAGTCGAAATAAAAAAAATAAAATATATATATATATATATATATATATATATATATCGACGATTTTGGCAAATTTACAACACTCACATACACATACGCTAATGCCGGATTTACACGTGCATAATAGTTAAAGCAAGTTACTAAGGCAAGTATTTTGAATAAATAAATGTTTTGTTTAGTGTATGTCTAAAATAATATCAAATAATAACAAAAATCAGCTATTTACCTACTAGTTCGACGAAAACCGTTGACGTTTGAATCGCGAATAATCTCATGTAGATCTGTTTATATATGGCAACGTCGCATTATGTGTCAGAGGTTAAAATGACGGATTGACAATTAACGACACTTTATACAACCACGTGTCTAATATCCGTATTCGCCAACATCCCAAAAACTTTATAGGTCCCATAAGTTATTATATGGACAAATTGATCACGTCATTGTGACAGAAATTGTCAAAACAAATGTCAAACACTTAGCGCTTGTGATTGGAAATTTGATGACACCTTTTGTTTAATTATTCAGTGTTTCCAATAGAGCGAATCTAAAGTAACTACATTCCCTAGATAATGTATTTATTGTTGTTATAATAACGAATATATTATGGGTTCAATAACTATTGATACATTTATGGAACGTCGGTGTATACGGTGGTTATACATAATTTTGGTTGCTAAACAAAAACAAGTTATTCATCTCTTTCTTATTATTATTATTATTTTGATTAGTATTATTATATTCATTAGTATGTATTAGTATTAAGTAAGTCTGTTTCACAACCCTTTCCGCCGCCCCATGTTTCATGCCCGTTAACTAGATCCGATTTGGCTCTCTTTTAACTTGATATCATGCTAATTGAATTGCATAAATTCTACACGTTAATAAAACAAGATTCCTGCGAGGGTAATTCAAATTTATACCGAGCCCATCGTCGTCGGCGTCGTCGTCGTTCCGGAGTGCTGTGCGATGCGCGATTGGAGGCAATTAAGGACGCTGTGCATTTCCATAAAGCCGCCCCCGCGCCGCTTGCAACGCGATATTTAGCGTCCAATTAAAAGTTTCGGCCTGGGAGCTAATTGGGGAAAATCGCCTTTCGGTTAATTAAAACAGCGCCCGGAGGCGAGCGACGTCTGGCCGTGTCTTTAAACAGTCTGATAATAACTACGGCCTTTTTTTTATTATTCTATACATTTCATGTGCCAGTTGGGGTAATGAATTTGTACAGCACACGTGCACACATAGGGTGGCCGCCGGTGGTTTAAATTGCGTTTTAAAGTTTTTGGTAATTGGCATTCGTCAAGTGCAGTTGGGGATAATACAGTTTGCGTAAAAGTTTAGTTATAATTTTAATTTTATTTGTGGCTGTTTAAAAATTATATTAATTTTATGTAATTGGGTGATACTGTATAACGAGCTCACTTTAATAATGTAATTATCGTCGTGGCATCCCTAATATATTTTATAACTTAAATGATTTTAACTCACTGGACAACCTATACATATAAATACAAACTAAAAACTGTGTTTTCTATTATATTCAAATCTTACGTTAATTTTGGGACACCCTTTAAAACCATAAAAAAAACGTGTTAACTCCGTAAATATTACGCCTTATTTAAAGATTTAGCATAATTATACACCGTTCCCACTACGCTAGTTAGTTATGAAATGTTTACCGATGGTAGGGGTTGGTAGGGGGGATTGTGGGGGGACGGTTGTATAACGCCCAAGGCCCAGAATAATCTGTTTACAGTGCATTAATGGCAGTAAATTGCGGTAATTATCGGTTTTCTTAAATTACCGGCGCCTCCAACGTCGCCTCCTCGCATAAATTGATTTCCTGTCGCCATCAGCGTTCTATTTTCCCGCACCCCCAACCGCCCCTTAACATTACAACAAGACGATCTGGAACATGGCATAAATTCAATTCGAATCACAAGCGTAATTTTACACACCCAAATAAACAATCGGTATTAAGAATAATTTGAGAATATGATAATTTAGTAGAGAATTTAATGAATAAATCAATTATTCCTATTGAATAATAGATTTATTATAAGTTATTAGTTATTATATATAAATATATAAGTGTCCAAAATTTTCAAAATGTCAAAAATTTGCCAAGCTCTGTAGCTTTTCTGGTTCCATTTGAAACAATCGCGACATGCTTACCGCCATCTAAACTATATTTCCAATCAAACGACATAAGTTTCAGAACCGTGCCACTTCTGAGACGGCCCCAATTTTGAACAAACGGACGGTAGTTTTGACATTTTTACCGAATTTTATCACTTTTATAATATATCATCACATTTACACAATAAAAATACGTATATATACCTGTACATTTTCAGGTCCAATTTGCAACAATCTCGAAATTGTTCCCGCCATCTAGACTATATTTCCAATCAAACGACATAATAACAATAATAATAATAATCGGTTTATTGGTGTTATCACTTCAAGAAGTTTACACAAGTCAATACAATATGAGAATTAAAACAAAATACACATTTACACAATAAAAATACGTGAAATTAGGAAAAATATAGATACATGTATAATAAAAGTTATTCAAATTAAAATGAAATAAATGTACAAAAAAAATCTAAATAAATAAAAATATATAATTTTTATCACTTTTATAATATATCATGTGATTTTATGGAATAAATATATTAAGATTTTTCATTTGTTTCAAAATTGTCTATTCAACAGGCTGAAGTTCATCTTGATTTGACAATTTTTATTTTATTTTTATTCACTTCATCGACTTTACCGCCAAAATGGTACAATTTTTGTAACAATATTTTTGGGGTTTTCTCTTTGGAAATTAAATACCTATAATATAAGATCAAAGTCCACTTTCTATCATGAAATAAATAAAATTTTCAAAGTTTCAAAAAATTTGCCAAACCCTGTAGGTTTTTAGATTCAATTTGAAACAATATTGATTATATTTTTCCTGCTATCCAGACTATATTTACAATCAAACAACATAAGTTTCACTCATGAGATGGTCTTAATTTTGAACAGACCGAAGGTAGTTTTGGCAATTTTACCATTTTTTATCACATTTCCAATTAATTCCATGACGGGTTTATCTTTTGTTTTATCGAAAAATTGTACTAGGCTTTTTTATTTGATTCAAAATGGTCAATCCAATATGCTAAAGTCGATTTCGATTTGACATTTTTTATTTTTATTTTCTTCACTTCATTGGCCTTACCACCAAAACCGTACATATTTCATACAATATTTTGTTGTTTTCCTCTTTGGAAATGAAGTGTCGACAAAATGAGACCAAAAACCACTTTCTACCATGAAATAAAATTATCAATGTATCAAAAAATTGCCAAGTGACAAGTCTTTTGTTTTAAGGGAAAAAAATGTATTAACATTTTTCATTTGATTCAAAATTGGTCATCCAGTAACCAAAAGTTCATCATGTTTTAACAATTTTTATTTTCATTTTCTTCACGTCTTCGGCGTTGGCACGATAACGGTGTACGTTTTGTAACAATATTTTTTAGGAATTTTCGTTGGAATTAAAATACCTACAAAATGACATCAGACACAATTCTCTATCATGAAGTAAAATTTCGAATTTCGAAAAAATTGCCAAACCCTGTAGCTGTTCCGGTTCAATTTGAGACAATCTTGACATTGTTCCCGCCATTTAAACTAATAGTAGTTACTTTAGATTCTCTCCATTGGAAACACTGAATAATTAAACAAAAGGTGTCAATCACAAGCGCTATTCAAAGTGTTTGACATTTGTTTTGGCAATTGTTGTCACAATGACATTTAAAATTTGTCTATTCTATAGCACTATATTTTCGAAATTTCGTAAAATCATTGAATATATTTCACTGAATAATTAAACAAAAGGTGTCAATCACAAGCATTATTCAAGATGTTTGACATTTGTTTTGGCAATTGTTATCACAATGACATTTAAAATTTGTCTATTCCATAGCACTATATTTCCGAAATTTCGTAAAATCACTGAATATATTTCTATCAAATGTTGCGCGTGTTTACCAACATCCCATTCACTTTACCCATAAAATTAATGGGATGTTGGTGAATACGCGCAAATTTTGGAAAATATAACTAAAAGAGCAATGTACATATCGTAATCGTAATCGTTTATTGGTGTTATCACTGTTACAGTTTACATAAGTCTATACAATATGAGAACAAAATACACATTGATATGTAAGAAAATAAAAATTCTGGGCGTAGATCAATTCACGAGTGGTTAGTGGCATCGTAGTTCGTCGTACTGAGCATTGGGGAGCCTGAGTTCGAACCCCATCAGGGCAAATTTTCGCGAAAAACTTTTCACAGGTTTTCTGTGGCGTTAATGTATGTACCGTGTGATTAAACTCTCACTTAATCGGCGAAAAAGCCTCACGGGTTTATAGGGCTAGAAATAAAAGTTATTTTTTACTCCTGATATTAGTAGTTATTCGTTGTGAACTCTGCTTCTCAGTGTAATGAGATTTTACTAAATTAGGAACAATTGAACATATAGGGCTATTTATATAGGAAAATACATATCCTAAAATGATAGAACTGATTCCCTTGGAGGAAAATTAAATGCCATCTGGCGGCATTACATCAATTAGTAATACACACGCATATGGTACTAATAAAATATACTACAAAAATAATACAACTAACCCCCTAGGAGGTGATAAAGTTCATCTCTAAAACTATAAATAAAAAAAAGTTTATGGCAACGTCGCATAATATGTCAAAGTTGTCAAAAGTGAGGTTAGAATCACGGATTGGAAATTAACTCGAGAGTTATATGCTGTATATGCTGGGCTAGTATGGTCAGCATTGGCAGCTCCTCACCCGTCAGAGTTTTGTAACTTGCACCCAAAATTGACTGGTGGGACGAGTGAGCAGCCTTAAAAAGAGGTTTCACAATGGGCCCATTTTGAGGCCAAAGTGTCTGTAGCTATGCTACCCTCCAGCTAACTATCCAGAACTATATGCTTTCTACAAACGAGACTTAATATTTTTAGTCAATTTTATAAAAAATAAAATAATTCAAGTAGTATGAATTTTATATGTTTTATAAAATGTATGTGTTACTAATATAAATATTTTGTTTCAGGTGAGTTTGTTTCTCTACATTACACTGGCTTGGATCATTGGCAGTATGGTAATATATCTTAAAATATAAATTTTGGTTTTACTTACAAACATCATATATCGCATGTATGTAACGATTAGAATTATGTGTAATTATTTAATATCGCACACTGAGATGACAAGTGTCATAACTTCCAAAATGAATGTTTAGATTTTGATTTTTGTTTTTTGTTTTTTGTTTTTTGTTTTTTGTTTTTTGTTTTTTGTTTTTTGTTTTTTGTTTTTTGTTTTTTGTTTTTTGTTTTTTGTTTTTTGTTTTTTGTTTTTTGTTTTTTGTTTTTTGTTTTTTGTTTTTTGTTTTTTGTTTTTTGTTTTTTGTTTTTTGTTTTTTGTTTTTTGTTTTTTGTTTTTTGTTTTTTGTTTTTTGTTTTTTGTTTTTTGTTTTTAGTTTTTTGTTTTTTGTTTTTTGTTTCTTGCTTCTTGTTTCTTGTTTCTTGTTTCTTGTTTTTTTGTTTCTTGTTTCTTGTTTCTTGTTTCTTGTTTCTTGTTTCTTGTTTCTTGTTTCTTGTTTCTTGTTTCTTGTTTCTTGTTTCTTGTTTCTTGTTTCTTGTTTCTTGTTTCTTGTTTCTTGTTTCTTGTTTCTTGTTTCTTGTTTCTTGTTTCTTGTTTCTTGTTTCTTGTTTCTTGTTTCTTGTTTCTTGTTTCTTGTTTCTTGTTTCTTGTTTCTTGTTTCTTGTTTCTTGTTTCTTGTTTCTTGTTTCTTGTTTCTTGTTTCTTGTTTCTTGTTTCTTGTTTCTTGTTTCTTGTTTCTTGTTTCTTGTTTCTTGTTTCTTGTTTCTTGTTTCTTGTTTCTTGTTTCTTGTTTCTTGTTTCTTGTTTCTTGTTTCTTGTTTCTTGTTTCTTGTTTCTTGTTTCTTGTTTCTTGTTTCTTGTTTCTTGTTTCTTGTTTCTTGTTTCTTGTTTCTTGTTTCTTGTTTCTTGTTTCTTGTTTCTTGTTTCTTGTTTCTTGTTTCTTGTTTCTTGTTTTTATGTTTTTATGTTTTTTGTTTTTTGTTTTTTGTTTTTTGTTTTTTGTTTTTTGTTTAGTTTTAATTTTTGTTTTTTGTTTTCTTTTGTTTTTTTTTGTTTTTTGTTTTTTGTTTAGTTTTAATTTTTGTTTTGAGTTTTGTTTTGGTTTTTGTTTTGATTTTTGTTTTGATGATTTTTATATATCATTTTATATTATATTTTAACTCTTCTTTAATCCTTTTTTTGCGTTAAAATAAACCAAATTATTAGAAAATTTAGATAACATTATACTCAAAAGTAAAACTACTGGAATTATTACAATCTTTTATCTACGTATTTATTTCTATTTATTTTTAGAAGTTAGTTACGACATTTGTCATCTCAGTGTGCGATAATAAATAATTACACATGTTCTAATCGTTACATACATTCTCTCTGTTTATATTTACCATTATTACATTTGCTATTACACTTTCATTAAACGCACATCGGTTAATAATTCAACCAAGGACTAAGTACTGCAGTCTCTAAGGTCAATAAAGCCCGTTAATAATGCACGCTTTATCGACTAGCACGGCTATTTCGGACGCGGCAATATTTAATGCGACAGTTATCGCCATTAAGTCGCCAACCCCCCCATTCAAAACACTCACATAAACATACAATTGTTGCTAAATTGATTCAGCCATTTTTGGACATAAGCTTCTTTCAAACTTTTTCAGGCAACATCTAGTTATAGAGGGCGGAAGACAGTTATTCCGCCCTCTATAACGAGTTGTTACCTGGTATGTTTGGTGTCTATCTTTTTTGGCGTCTCTTGTTTATATATCATCTTATTTTATTTCAAAGCAATCTGTAACATTAATATCAATATCCTTGGATTTGGTTGCTAGGTAACATATAAGTCGGCCATCATGGATTCATGGTTAGCTGATATTTTAGAGATGCGTGAAACTTGTGTTTCTAAAATATCTTGCTAGCCATGAATCCATGATGGCCGACCGACATGTTACCTAGCAACCAAAATCCATGGCTAATAGTATTAATTTTACATTTGCGTAGATTATTTCTAATAAATTGTCCTTTTATTTGCAAATAATTTCAGAAAAACTGCTGTATAGTTGATAACATAAACTAGCCATTAAATTGTATGAATGAGAGAAAATTGCATTACTTTCAATATAAATCACTATTGTGAATTCAACTTCACTAAAATAATGAGATCGAACAAGATCGCTATCTATGTTGCTCAGACGTGGATTCTAGTTTATATATGGAAACAATTTATTTTAATTCATTTAATATATTGCATGATTTCATTTATAGCTAATTAATATGATACATTTCTTTAATTTAGACACAATTAATTTTGTCTAATCCAGCATATAATTATTGATACAAGTTTTAGTATTATATGACTAATCGTGATATAATTGTTTACATTTCACTCTCTCGCTCGTGTGTCTGTCCAAAGTATCTCCGGGCATCTCTTGTCGCGTCTAGCTAATAAATCATCTCCCATTTGGCGTGGCGGGAGCGAGAAGTGAGGATGTTATCAATCAACCCGATCACCACCAGCCCAGCGCACTGCCTTCAGCTATGTGTGTGTGTGTATGTTCGTGTGTTTCATTACGTAATACTCTTTGACGCTCCACTTTTCAATCAAAAATAATAAATACCAGCAGCAGCTGTCGTGCAGCAGTAGTGATGTGTAATTAATTATAATGTTTTTTAATTCGCGCGACGGCGTTGTTTGTGCCTCGCGTCCGCCAAACGTGTGATAACGCGAACGTTTATATGGTGTGAAGTAGCGCCGATGACCCTTGAAGGTTTCACCAGATAAGACCAGCTAGAACCACTGGCTACTTCTAGTCTAATTAAAACCATCGATCGATCAGAGGTGCTTTGTGAGTGGGAGCTGATATATCAAAACGTATCGAAACGAATAAGTAAGAAGTATGAACGAAAGAGAGAAATGTATGTAGTTAATTACGGAATGATAAGTAAAAACAATCAAAACGAGTTTGAATCTTAACCCTTTCGGCTTTGTCTCTGGTATTTGGCACCATAATATATTTACAGACTTCTATTTCTGTATGTATAATATTTCGTTACTAACATAGCTACTTCATCAGGGCTCGGAGTATGTGAATTAGATGTAGATGTAGAGCCCTGATGAAGTAGTTATGAAATATTGGGAAGAAGGAAGTAAAGTGTACTTCAAGTAAAATAGCTTTTCATTGCTGCACTACCTTAATAAGCTAAAAACATAGATGTCTATTTTGAATTATATATATATATATATATATATATATATATATATATATATATTTATTAATTAATGAAAAACACTCTTTAAGTTTAGATCCTATTTTTGTCTATATTTTCAAAAGAATTGTAGTTGAATGTTATTTGTTTGTTTATTTAATATATTTTCTTTAAAAATTATGAAAAGAAAAATATTCCCCATTTGCTGCTACTCGATACAATACAATATATATATATATATATATATATATATATATATATATATATATATATATATATATATATATATATATATTGTATTGTATCGAGTAGCAGCAAATGGGATATATTTTTCTTTTCATAATTTTTAAAGAAAATATATTAAATAAACAAACAAATAACATTCAACTACAATTCTTTTGAAAATATAGACAAAAATAGGATCTAAACTTAAGAGTGTTTTTCATTAATTAATAAATAAAGAAATTACACTCGAATTATGTTAAAAAGAGTATTATTTGATTTAAAAAAAATATAAATAATTTGGACGCTTTTCTGCAAAATGGAACCAATCCACCTCGTTAAAATTTAAAAAAAAAGCACAGATTGATGTAAATTAATATTATCTATTCATTAATTTTAGACTTCTAGGGCTTTAGAGCTCTACGCAAACATTTATTAGAAATAATCTACACAATTGTAAAATTAATACTATTAGCCATAATTTCGTCAATTATACAATAGTTTTTTTCGAAAATCGAAAAACTATTTGACATAGAAGGACATTTATTAGAAATAATCTACGCAATTATAAAATTAATACTATTAGCCATGGATTTTGGTTGCTAGGTTACATGTTAGTCTTCCATTATGGATTCATTCATGTATTTTTATTTATTATTTTATTTCAGCATAAACCCACCTGTGTTTATCATCTTATTTTAATTCTAAGCAATCTGATAAAAATAATATCAATATCCTTGAATTTGGTTGCTAGGTAACCTGTCGGTCGGCCATCATGAATTCATGGCTAGTTGATAATTTTAGAGACGCGTAAAACTTTGTTTCTAAAATACTTGCTAGCCATGAATTCATGATGGCCGACTTACATGTTACCTAGCAACCAAATTCTATGGCTAATAGTATTAATTTTAGAATTGCGTAGATTATTTCTAATAAATGTCCTTTTATAAGGCACCTTACACCGTCAATAATACTGTCAATACTAGTACTGTCAATATTTGCTTCAATCTTCATTTTATATTTATCAAGTAATCAATTATCCGGATAAAGAGCAGTATTCTCTTCATTACATCATTAATATACATTACACGATGAGTAATACTGGAAATATTTTAGAATAATGAACATTCTAAACATATTATCGTACAGTAATACTGTCATTATTCTAAAATATTGACAGTAATATTGATCGTGTAAGGTGCCTTTATGGCAAATAGTTTTTCGATTTTCGAAAAAAACTATTGTATAATTGACGAAATTATTCTCAGTGATAAAACTTATTTAGTAACAACGTTTCTTTTTATTCTTTTTTAAATTAAACATAAAGATGTTATTTCTAAACAAGACCGTCGTAATTCGAGTAACTTAATTTCACAGTTGTGTGACACAATTGTTCCGCGGTTCAACAAAGTTCAACCAAAACACGGCGCACCGATTTGTTCGTCCCCGCCATACAAACTTTGTAGCCCAACTCATAATAAGACAGATAAAATCTACACACCAACTTCGACAAGTAAAAGTCAATAACACTCCATAACTTGACAAAACTTCGGCAACAGCCTCAATTATGCCAATTTCCCCTGCCGCTGAATCGTTTGTAATTCAATTCGCGCGGGCGGTCAAATCATCCATCCCCCAAGCCCACGGGTTTTCGCGGGCGTCGCGTGCTTTTTCTTCCGATGGAATTTGGGTCACCCCCATCGGTGTTGCGCGGGGGGTGCTCGGGGCGCTCGATACCGGGCCGCCGCCGCCGCCGCCACCGCCGTTGTTGCGGCGTGCGTCGGACGGATATGGGATATGCAAAAAAGCCCTCTTCGGCCGCTATCGCGCGGAACAATTATAATGGTTTATGGGGGTGGCGTGTGCGAACGCGACCTTGACGCGTCGCACGACACAAACGCCCCGGCGGTGGAGGGCGAGCTGTGTGTGCCGCCAGACACCACCGGAGCAGGAGGAGGAGGAGGAAGATCGATCCGAATCGCTTAAAATTACTGCTGAGAATGCTAAAGTGTACATACAAACAAACCAGATTTAAAAACTCAATTTTGCCATACTTAGAGTTATTACAAAAATAACATTTTATAAACTTCAAAATATATATTTAATACACATTTTTAATTTAATATACATCACATCGTTCTGAATAATTGTTTCAAAAAACAAATGTTGTAGTCCATTATTTTGAACATCAATTATAATTTGACACACTACCTGTTTACTATTACTAATTTTTTTTATAGTCATTTTCGAGCTCCTCCGGTGACTCGAAGCTCGAAAATGGCTAGAGCTAGAGCTTAGCCGAAACTAGTTGCAAAGTATAACTGAAGTGTGATAAAAAAAACAAAGTAAGAAATCGTTTTATTTATCCTTTAAAATGAATTATCATAAAGTAAACGCCTTAACAATCCAATATAATCGTATAGTTTATTTATTTATCTGTCTTCTGTGCTGTCCTTTTGAATTTTATATTTCTAATTTTTCTAATTCTGCAAATAGTAATTTATTTTTCCTGATATATATAGGAGACTGGCATAGACTTTCACTTACGATAGTCCCAAAGAAAAAAGTCTAATGCCTGCATTCACCAACATCCCATAAACTTTATAGGTCCCATAAGCTATTTAATGGATAAATTGAAAACGTCATTGTGACAAAATATGCCAAAAACAAATACCAAACACCTTGAGTAGCGCTTGTGATTGCAGCTTTGATGACACCTTTTGTTTAATTCAGTGTTTCCAATAGAGAGAATTTAAAGTAACTACATTCCCTAGATAATGTATTTATTTATTTATTTATTTATTTATTTTCTCAACAGACATTAATCTAGTTACAGAGAAAAGGAAACAGATAATTCTTAAATAATAATACATATAAAGAATTTATTATTGCTATAACAACGAATACTTATGGGTTCAATAGTTATTGATAGATTTATGGAACGTCGGTAAATGCGGAGGTTACCTCCGAGATTTTAAAGTGTATTTGTAAATTTCAATTTGTAAATTTTTATTATTTAAATGTAACTTGTGTAAATAACAATTGTTTAGCACCAATAAATAATGAATTATGACTTATAACCAAAGAGAAATATGTAAAATTCTAGTTCATACGGGAAGCCACATGCCATCCTTTACTTAACTATAGTAGACTAGCAATGAACATAGCAGCTATTGCCAACCCATTTAATTTTTTTCTTAAACAGGCTTTTAGTTAAATACGGTTGATAATACACATCCGAATTCTAAATCTAGATTTAGTTTAAATGCCATTTAACTAAATCTACATTTAAGTTACGTTGATAATACCGGCCATTATATTCAAATGTCTTGTAAAGTACCTGTTAACTAATGATCCGTAAAATATAAAGGTCGCCTGTAAGTATTTCGGGTATATTCACCATATGTTAAGTGTTTTGTAGTTAACGAACGCTTAGGACTGTGACACGTTTTTATACTGGTACTACAAACACTGTGGGAGGAAGAAGGCTATATAATTAAGTAGCAAATACAAGAACCTGATTTTATCTCATCATATAAATAGACTTACATACTACTACGTTAAAATTATTTATATTATTTAGTCGGTCGCCATCCTCTAAAATTCAATTGCGAAAACGTGTTACTGGCAAACTTTAAAAATATAACACCTACTACCATTGCAATGTAACTTTTTTTCCCTCTGAAAGTTTCAATCAAGCCAGCTGCGGCATTTGAGAGCCTTGTCGTGTATCCGCACACCGAGGAAAAATAACCGGCAACAAAACTCGTCGCTATCTATTGTGGCGCGTGAATTTTTCCACTGCCACAGCATTACTTACACATTTATCACAGCACGGACGGTGTTTGGTTTATTAAAGAAGAGACGACGAACTACCATTAACGATCATCGAAATTCTGAGGAGAAAAGTTGTGAGCGGTCGTGTCCCGAATATAGAAGTTTATATAGGATGAACTTACTTAATTATAGTTTTGTTATAAGTTATAATTTTTATTAGTTTTCATTTAGACGTTGATTAGAAGATTTATTCAATTATATACAATTACAATAATTATTATATATATATATATATATATATATATATATATATATATATATTTATACATATATATATATATATATATATATATATATATATATATATATATATATATATATATATATTTATATATATATATTAAAAATACAATGCAAAACATTTATTAATCCAAATTTATTCATGTATGAAAAATTAGTGGGAAATGTTTCACAGTACGTTACACTAATATATTTTTTTTTTCAAAAATAATAAATAATAAATGAATAAATGAATAAATGAATAAATGAATAAATGAATAAATGAATAAATGAATAAATGAATAAATGAATAAATGAATAAATGAATAAATGAATAAATGAATAAATGAATAAATGAATAAATGAATAAATGAATAAATGAATAAATGAATAAATGAATAAATGAATAAATGAATAAATGAATAAATGAATAAATGAATAAATGAATAAATGAATAAATGAATAAATGAATAAATGAATAAATGAATAAATGAATAAATGAATAAATGAATAAATGAATAAATGAATAAATGAATAAATGAATAAATGAATAAATGAATAAATGAATAAATGAATAAATGAATAAATGAATAAATGAATAAATGAATAAATGAATAAATGAATAAATGAATAAATGAATAAATGAATAAATGAATAAATGAATAAATGAATAAATGAATAAATGAATAAATGAATAAATGAATAAATGAATAAATGAATAAATGAATAAATGAATAAATGAATAAATGAATAAATGAATAAATGAATAAATGAATAAATGAATAAATGAATAAATGAATAAATGAATAAATGAATAAATGAATAAATGAATAAATGAATAAATGAATAAATGAATAAATGAATAAATGAATAAATGAATAAATGAATAAATGAATAAATGAATAAATGAATAAATGTACTGTTAAAAAATAAATCATAAATATTCATAAACAAAAGGACAAAAATTAACGACCGAGTAATAATTAAACGCCTTATAAAAATAACAATTGAAACACATCAAAGATTCTAGTGATATTAAAAGATTTTGTGATTGCGATATTGAAATTTATATTATTTGTTAACTAGTAATAATATAAATTTACAAAAATTACAAAAATTACAAAAATTACAAAAATTACAAAAATTACAAAAATTACAAAAATGACAAAAATTACAAAAATTACAAAAATTACAAAAATGACAAAAATGACAAGAATGACAAGAATGACAAGAATGACAAGAATGACAAGAATGACAAGAATGACAAGAATGACAAGAATGACAAGAATGACAAGAATGACAAGAATGACAAGAATGACAAGAATGACAAGAATGACAAGAATGACAAGAATGACAAGAATGACAAGAATGACAAGAATGACAAGAATGACAAGAATGACAAGAATGCCAGTAATGACAGTAATGACAAGAATGACAAGAATGACAAAACTGACAAAACTGACAAAAATGACAAAAATGACAAAAATGACAAAAATGACAAAAATGACAAAAATGACAAAAATGACAAAAATGACAAAAATGACAAAAATGACAAAAATGACAAGAATGACAAGAATGACAAGAATGACAAGAATGACAAGAATGACAAGAATGACAAAAATATCAAACATATCAAACATATCAAACATATCAAACATATCAAACATATCAAACATATCAAACATATCAAACATATCAAACATATCAAACATATCAAACATATCAAACATATCAAACAAACATATCAAACATATCAAACATATCAAAAATGTCTAAAATGTCTCAAATATTAAAAATGTCAAAAAAACAAAAGGCAAAAGGCAAATATCAAAGGTCAAAAATGTCAAAAAAAAGTCAAAACAAATTAATTTATAATTTATAATTTATAATTTATAATTTATAATTTATAATTTATAATTTATAATTTATAATTTATAATTTATAATTTATAATTTATAATTTATAATTTATAATTTATAATTTATAATTTATAATTTATAATTTATAATTTATAATTTATAATTTATAATTTATAATTTATAATTTATAATTTATAATTTATAATTTATAATTTATAATTTATAATTTATAATTTATAATTTATAATTTATAATTTATAATTTATAATTTATAATTTATAATTTATAATTTATAATTTATAATTTATAATTTATAATTTATAATTTATAATTTATAATTTATAATTTATAATTTATAATTTATAATTTATAATTTATAATTTATAATTTATAATTTATAATTTATAATTTATAATTTATAATTTATAATTTATAATTTATAATTTATAATTTATAATTTATAATTTATAATTTATAATTTATAATTTATAATTTATAATTTATAATTTATAATTTATAATTTATAATTTATAATTTATAATTTATAATTTATAATTTATAATTTATAATTTATAATTTATAATTTATAATTTATAATTTATAATTTATAATTTATAATTTATAATTTATAATTTATAATTTATAATTTATAATTTATAATTTATAATTTATAATTTATAATTTATAATTTATAATTTATAATTTATAATTTATAATTTATAATTTATAATTTATAATTTATAATTTATAATTTATAATTTATAATTTATAATTTATAATTTATAATTTATAATTTATAATTTATAATTTATAATTTATAATTTATAATTTATAATTTATAATTTATAATTTATAATTTATAATTTATAATTTATAATTTATAATTTATAATTTATAATTTATAATTTATAATTTATAATTTATAATACACTTTTTACGACTAAAATAGTCAAAATAAACTCGTTTTTGTGATGTCTGTGTGTGTGAATGTGTGTTAGTGTGTGAGTATGTGTGAGTGTCATATTTGATTTTGGATCGTCCTGGTTAGTATTAGCAGATATTTGCCAAATTTTGTCGCAATATGCTCTGCCGTTTTCCCGGAATTGTGTTCACAAACAGACATACATATAGACATACATACAAACATACATACAGACATACATACAAACATACATACAGACATACATACAGACATACATACAGACATACATACAGACATACATACAGACATACATACAGACATACATACAGACATACATACAGACATACATACAAACATACATACAAACATACATACAGACATACATACAGACATACATACAGACATACATACAGACATACATACAGACATACATACAGACATACATACAGACATACATACAGACATACATACATATACAGCATCGCAAAATCGGGTTTATTTCGTCTATATTAAGCATAAAATATAATGAAAATTGAATTTGTTTTTCCTAAATGGTTCACGGCAATAATATCTTCCTTCTGGAGTAATTTTTCCCCCCGGAAAGTTGCATATTTCCACAATCTTAGTTAGAAAACGTGAAGGCGTTTTCAATAAAACAAGAATTTCCTTTACATCAGTGATGTAAAGGAAAGTAACAAGGAACTTGAATTCATAATGAAGCACATACATATCATATATTTGAAAAAGACAGAAATGGTCGTCAGCTTAACATAATGATATCTGATTAGAAGTCGGTGTTTAGAAATTTGTTAGTAAAAGAAAAAGGCATTTCCCATAAGAAATCCATCCATATTTGTATTACTCACAAATAGTACAATCCCATATTACAGTATATTTCACATTCACACATATGTTATTTGAAAAATTGGTGGTTGGGTGAAAAAGTATTCAAGGGCCTCGTTGATGCGGCCATCGATAAAAGCGGGAGCGACGGCTCTCTCCCGTAGTAACCCAATTGTAAGTGTTTCCCGGTATCGATTGTTGAACATTTGCGCGCCGCCCGCCATAATACGGCCTGCACTGCAGGTACACGCCGCCTCCACCACCACCGATGTTTTGTGCCATTCGCGCGCGCGACCCACTGTTTGCAAAATCTAACCACCTAAAATATATATATATATATATATATATATATATATATATATATATATATATATATATATATATATAATGAATTTTGTAGTACCATGTAACTATGGCAATTTGAAATTACATTTCTCAGGGAAATTTAAAAACCTAAATAAATGAAAAACATAAATAAATATGTTTTCAACCCAGTTCCGTCTCGTACCGAGCATTAGGGAGCTCAAGTTCGATCCCTAGCGGGGAGAGAATTTTCGCGAATCATCTGATATGTCAGCACAAGGCCAATCTTATAACTAACATATATAATGTGTGAATTCATCCTTACTAATTGAGTTAAATTCATGAGATCTAATAAGGTCGAAATTTAGATATGTATATTGCTAAGAGGTGGATTCACACTTATATATGCTTTATAAAAGTTTTTTTTTCCAAAAAAACTTTAAAATATTGCTGAGTATCGCAACTCCCTCTTTTGAACGAACAGCACTGACAGTCACAAATAACATAAATGATAGGTCAGTTAGTTTCAAAACATGTCTTAATTTTTATATTATACGGATTCAAACTTATTTTGTATGAAATTGCGTTGAATTTATTTTGCAGCCATAAACATTTTACCTTTCCTTTTGGAGATTAAGGTGCAAATTATATTAATATATATATATAAATATAAATGATTTCAGATTATTTAAAACAATGAATAACCTCTGGTAATTCTTTTGTCATTACGGGTGACTCGATCAGCGATCAGCGCGATCAACGCCGGCGACGTGGCAATAATAAATGCGCGCGGCACCGCCCTCCCGCCCACATATCTTAAACATGATCGCACGTGTAAACATGTCGGTGGCACGCGATCCGCGGATTAATCCCGCTACCGCCGCCGCCTCCCGTTAAAGTTTAAACTCGCTATTTTTACATCACGCCGGGCCTGCCCCGGTCAAAGCTCGTTTCGTCTCTGTCGGTCAACTGCGGCGCGTGGCGGCGGCAGTTGCGGCCATACATCAAAATTATTGATGTAAAACCGATATTGTTCCCGAAGCGTGCGGGTATCACGTAATCTGATAAAAGTCTGCCCCCCCGAATAAGTCATTCGTTTAATGTGCGGGACGGGGGTGGATTTATGGCTTTATTTGTTGTGCCTGCTGCAGGAAGAATGCAGGAGGTGATTTATGGGGCTTGTTTGATGTTAAGAATACGAATGATTCTAGGAGGATGTGTACGGATATACATGTTTTTTATACATTAGGCGTAAATTAATAAATAAAATTAATTGAATCATAGAAAGTTATAGATAATAGTGTAGTGCATAGTTGCATTTGAAATAGTGGATGGCCCCCCCCCCCCCCCCCGCCCACCCCACCTTCGCTCGCATAGTTTTTTTCAATGGATATAGACGTTTTATATTGTTTAAACTATTCCAAGGACAGTGTTATCCTATGGAAAAACTATGCGAGTATAGGTGGGGCGGGTGGGGGGCCCCCACCAACCAAACTATGGTCTTCCACTATTTCAAATGACTTAAACTATGTATTACATTGTTTCTCACTTTTTTTTATACATTAGCCGTAAATTAATAAATGAATTTAATTAAATCATAGAAAGTTATAAATAATAGTGTAGTGCATAGTTCAAGTCGTTTGAAATAGTGGACGGGCATAGTTTGATTGGTGGGGACTACCCACCCACCCCACCTTTGTTCGCATAGTTTTTCCATAGGATTACACTCTTTTTGGAATAGTTTAAATAATATAAAACATTTGTATCCATTGAAAAAAACTATGCGATCGAAGGTGGGGTGAGCGGGCGGTCCCTACCAACCAAACTATGCCCGTCCACTATTTCAAACGACTTGAACTATGCACTACACTATTATTTATAACTTTCTATGATTTAATTAAATTCATTTATTAATTTACGGCTAATGTATAAAAAAAAGTGAGAAACAATGTAATACATAGTTCAAGTCATTTGAAATAGTGGACGACCATAGTTTGGTTGGTAGGGGCCACCTGCCCACCCCACCTTTGCTCGTATAGTTTTTCCATAGGATAACACTGTTCTTGGAATAGCTTAAACAATATAAAACGTCTATATCCATTGAAAAAAACTATACGAGCGAAGGTGGGGTGGGTGGGGGGTCCCACCAACCAAACTATGCCCGTCCACTATTTCAAACGACTTGAAATTTGCATTGCATTGCTATCCGTTACTTTATATGATTTAATCAATTTCATTTATTAATTTATGCCTAATACATAAAAAAAATGTGAAAAACAATGTAGTACATAGTTTAAGTCATTTGAAATATTGGTATATAAATGTGCTCCAAGCATGAAATTTGGTTTTCTAGAGTTACACTGACATTGCCCCTTTCTGCCTTGTACTCTTCAATTATAAAATGTGCACCCGATATATTCACCATAATGTCATTGCACAGAAAAATTCAATCACAACACTATTCAAAGAAAACAACATAAATAAAGTAAATTGATTGAAGTGTGTTATTTTTTTCAATTCCACATACTCTCTTGCTGTATGAACTACTACCGTCCGCCACTTTGTTGTAGTGAAAATACGTTTTGTTTATTTATCGATTGTGTTTATTGTGGGTCGCTAATTGAAAAATCGCGCTTCGCTGCTCTCTGGCGCGCTATATATGAGGGGGGCGGTTGCGGCAGCGACGTCGGCGGCACGCGAGTCGAGTGGACGGGAGTTAAAACGAATGCGAACTAGACTCCTTAATGGCCACTCGTGCAACTTCCGCAAACCACGCTGTGTAGTGGCTAAAATGGGTAATATTGCAAAAATGAGGTTAATTAGAGCTCGACTGCTCGATTCTTGATGGAAACGACAATAATTATTGATTTTTATAGAATCTATAGAATTATAAATAAATATCGACTGGGTAGTGCAATAAGGGCCAATTTGTTTTTTTGACAAAAGAAAATAAACTGATTTAAAAGACTTAATACTAACAGCTAACTTTTAACTATTGGAAAATAAGATTTGAGAAAAATTCGCAGATTGGCCCTTGAACATTTGTAGATAGACCCGTTTAGTTTTGTTTATTAAATCCTTTAAATCAGTTTGAATATTTTGTTAAAAACGCAGATTGGTCCTTATTGGGCTATACAGTCGATACATAATTTTTTAAATTAATATAATTTTAATTAATAATTTAATTTTTGCTTATATATATATATGGTGGAGGCGCCGGGTACATAAGTACATTACATTACAAAAACTTATCTGGTGTAAGCACCACACGGCTTTCCGAATTATATTGACATTGTTGGCATTTTTTAACTTTTTTGACATTTTTTTGTTAGAATCACATGAGCTTTACCCTGTCAGACTTTGTCATAAAGCTAGTAGATCATCCTGTATAATAATAATATTAATCCTTTAAAATAAATTTTCACAATCTAATATTTGAAGCAATTAATAATTTACTGTTTAAATTACCTCATCGCATAAAATATGTTTTAAAATACACGCAGCAATTTAATAATGAATGAACACGTTATCATAATTAGAGCCAAAATAAATAAAGAGACTTGACCTGCACGCCTTTACGCCCCCCCACCCCGTAAATCGTTTGTTATAGCCGATGCACTCTTGATTTAATTTATAGTCCAGCGATTTGCCATTAAACGAACCGTTCCGTCCACGTTATCATCGTAACCGGCGTCCAGTGCTGACGGTAATGGGCGGCCATTGTTGGCGATTGTCGTTTGTTTCATTAACCGGGTCGAAAGTTAGTCCGGAATTACGGGGCGTAATGCGGATCCGGTCCGGCGACCGCAAAAGCGCTGATATTCAAACACACACACACACACACACACATACACACATACACACACATATACGTACATGTCACCCTTCTCTCGACATTACGGTTTTACCACCCATCAACTGCACTGCATCTAAATGCAACAGCAAGCATTGTTATTTGATGTTGCAGAGTGAAATCAATAATTAATTGGTTCTAATAACTATAAATTCATCTGCAGGCGTAATTAGTTATACAGGGTGTTTGATTAAACACGTTGTGGCGGTTGAGGTTATGGAGTAAAACAATGACTGTGTACGAGAGGACATCACATTTACTGTCGACCAAACCGGTGACAGCAAAAATGTTTCGTTATCGAACTATACATTAATAGTTAGATAACTTTTACTGTTGTTGTTTAGATTTGGTCCTGCCATAGAAGTTGTATAAAACATAAACGATGCACCCCGCGGGCATCGCTTTACTTGACTGTCTTTCCCGAGCAGAGGCCAATTCTTCATTTTACGCTTTCCGCATTATTGCGCGCCTGTGGCCCGCGGCGGACAAAAAAGCGCGCCGAGTCCTTTTGCGCGTCCGCCCGCACCCCCAAGGGCCCGCAAATGTTATTACGCGATGGCGCGCGGGGCAAAGAAAACGGCGGCGGCGGCGGCCGCAACAAAAATAAACCCGCCGTCGTGGGCAAGAGAAAAAGCAAAAAAGAAACGGAAATGAAATCGTACAATCATATCAAAGAGAAAATTATAATATTTGAGTGACAAACAAATGTTTGATATGAATACAGGTTTGTTTTAAGATTAGTTGATCATCCGGTGAAGAAAACATTTGACGTCATCAAACTGTGATCTGGCAGGGATATTTGGCGGTAAACTGTATGAATGCAAATTAATTTCGCGTCAATTTCTATTTGTTGATACTTCTTGGCTACCATAGAAACAAAACATTGCCATAGCTGAATACTAGATGTTGTAACTTTAACACATAGAAAGTTAAAATTACAACATCTAGTATTCAGCTATGGCAATGTTTTGTTTCTATGGTAGCTAAGAAGTATCAAAAGTTTCAATCACGGTTTAGAAATTGACTCGAAATTAATTTGCATTCATACAGTTTACCGCCAAATATCCCTGCCAGATCACAGTTCGATGACGTCAAATGTTTTCTTCACCGGATGGTCAACCAATCTTAAAACAAACCTGTATACATATCAAACATTAACGATCCTCGGGATATTTTGATGAGAATCCAATTAATGAAAGTTTGTTAGAGGCCCCCAAAAACTAGGTAATTCGGTCCTATACCACCGCCCGCCCCCAACAGGCTCCACGAAACACAGATAGGATGCGCCACAATGCAATCACAAATCTTCAGCACTAGTCTCGTCTCTTTATTCCCCCAGCGAATTCTTGCAAATTGCGTTTCGGCTCTTAACGGTTTCGCTCCGTCGCGGCGCGCGAAAGGCGAGATTTATTGCGACCGAATTAACGGGCGACGTCTCTTTTCAGAGAATCCGCGCTGCTTCGTCTCCTTTGAAAAGCCACCCTCCGCCGCCTCCTACTCTACGCGCGCTAAAACCGGACTGCGTTTCCATTAGCGCGCGACAATAGCGCGGCGATGGACAGCCGCTCCTCTCTAGTTTCCGTTTTAATTAAACCCTAAGAAAACGACTAGATTTCTTTATGGTAGTCCCTTAAAATAGTTCATTTTGGCAATTCAAACCGGTGAAAACTCCATCTAGTTGCAGAAACAAGTGTAACAAATGTCGATTCTAACAGATAAAGTGACCGGATAAGAAAGAAAGTATAGTCGTTTCTCTAGCGCTATTAAGTAGCTAATTCATATTTGTTAATGTTCTTGGAAATAATAACGCGTAAAATCATATTTATTTATTTTTATCACAATGACATGATATATTGGTGTATTTGATTGAAATGTCTGCAAATGACGTTTGATTACTGCCCATACTAAATTAAAAATAATAAATATCATTGACTTTGTATCTTATGATATTTTTCTGTATGAACCAGTGCTTGCTTTTATTTTGTTGTCGCCGCCCTCTATCGCTATGAAAGAACCGCCGCAGGGAGGCGGGGGTTGGCAAAAATATCGCGAGCGCGTTATTACAAAAAGACCGCGTGCTTTATCTGCGCTGGCGAGCACTGATCTTATTTGAACTTCGTTTGGTAGGGGGGAGGGGGGGGGGGGGGGCGTTAGCAGCGGGCGACCCCCATTATATCTCGAGGGCACGCCTGCAATTCTCGAGATTTGTCCTAAATAAATCAGAAATATTCTAAAACATAAGGCAAATTATGGGTGGGAACTAAATTTGATATAAAGAGGCATACGTCGATAGATACTGTACAGAGATTAGTCTTGCAAAACCAAGTAAAGTATTTATTTGGTGTTGTATACATAAAAATTTACACAAGTCAGAATCAGGTTACAAAATATAACTAATGATTACAGTTAAAAATTACATATTAAAAATGATACATTGATTTATATCTGTGCTGTCATTACTTTAGTTAGAATCCTCATATAAATTTATATGAGGATTGTAAATAAAGTAATGACAGCACAGATATAAATCAATGTATATTGAATTTACAAATAAAATTGCAAATGATCAAAGGAGTTTAATCACGCGATATTTACTTTAATTCTCCAGAAAATCTCGGTTTCTTTTAATGTTTGTTGAAATATATTAAAAGAAACATACTATTAACAGGGCAGACATTTCAAATGACTCCTATGTCATACCCTTGCGACAAAAATAACTCAAGAACAAAAATTAAACTAAAATTTTAAGTTTTTTAAATAACGAATAATTTTTTCAGACATACAGGGTTCCCTAAAGTATGATATAAATTCGATAATATTTTAATTTAGGAATTTTTAAGGAGGAATACGTCGATAGATACTGTATAGAAATTTTAGAGTCTAAAGCATGTTTTCAAAATTAAAATAAATGATGAAAAATGAAAAACACAATTAAAATCGAGGTCGTCCATGGAAAAAATTCATCGAGAGTTACGTGAAGTCTCTAGACTGGTTATAATGATCTGTATTATAGGGTAATTCCTATAGTATGGTTGCAATAAGACTACGGATTTGCACAAATCTGCCGTCCATTTCTTAACATCAGATTGACATCATGAGACACCATGGACTGTTAAATATTTAATTTAATTTTTTATTTATGAATTTTTATTCACAAACTGTTTAATTTTGTGTCACTAACTTTAATTGATTGTTTTAAAGATAATAAACTTTGCTGTGATTATTTTGAAGCAATATAATGCAGTTTTACTTGTAAATTCACCAAATGCATTCTAAACCTACTTTATGTCAAGTTATAACCTGTTTTGACTTCTACAACTCGAAATATGACTTTGTATCTAATAATAAATAGGTGGAGAATAAGAGTATGACTTTAAAACATTCACAAAATAGTCAATTTTGACGATATTAGCCTGAAACTTTGAATATGAAATGAAGAAACATTTTAAAAAGTTTTCGGCAAGTTATAACTGGTTTTGACTTCTACAACACGAGATATAACCTTGTATCTAATAATAATTATGTGGGAGAATAAGAGTATGATTTTAAAACATTCACAAAACAGTCAATTTTGACCATATTAGCCTGAAAATTTAAATATGAAATGAAGAAAATTTTTTTTGGCAAATTATAACTTGTTTTGACTTCTACAACTTGAGTTATGACTTTGTATTTAACAGTAAATATATGGAAGAACAAGAATATAATTTTGAAACATTCATAGCATCTCGTCCGCTCTCTTGGCTATAAACTGGGATAGCGTTAACTAACTTGCCTCAACCTGTATGTTGGTAATTGCAAAATTGGTATGAACATTTAAATAGGATTTAGATACAATGTGTATATAATTTAAATACTACTAATATTAGTGGTGTACCTGATGTACATTAATTACTGCAATTGGCATGATAATCAAATACTAGCAAGCGTTGAAAAAGCAATTGAATTGCATCGAATGTCAAACCATTAGTGCATTAATAATATCGGGTGGCGGCGCCGGGTGTAAGGGATAATTGTGTCATTTTGCGTGCGCGAATCGAACAGACGGGCAGGAAATTACTTCGGATTATTTATGGCCGCCCCTCGCGGCCGACCATCCGCCGCTTCTTACGTTACGCGCGAGTTATTTATGCGCCCCACGTGTCCGACTGCGGCGGGGGTGGATAAATCATCGCGCACCTATTAACCTCCCCGCAGCAGGAGCAGCAGCAGCGGCGGCATCGGCCCGAAAACGGCTATTATTGTGCTGACCTCTCAAGTAAATTGCAATTGTTTAAAGTTATGGTTACAATATCCGCTAAGTAATCTACCAGATACCCTCTGTTTAATAATTAATATATATATATATATATATATATATATATATATTGGCAATGGAGTAAAGTTACTCAAATTAAAATAAATAGCGTTTGATTGCTGCACAACCCCAAAAACCATTAAAATATATATATTATATATCTTCCAAATGATGCAAGGTTCTCTACATTCTCTCTTGTAGTGATGACAGTTTAACGTCATCTGGAAAAACTAACAATGCACATATGATAAATAATATGGCAGATAATTCATTTTATAGATGACAGATGACAGTAAACAGCAGACAGTAGACAGTAGACAGTAGACAGTAGACAGCAGACAGTATACAGTAGACAGTAGACAGTAGACAGTAGACAGTAGACAGTAGACAGTAGACAGTAGACAGTAGACAGTAGACAGTAGACAGTAGACAGTAGACAGTAGACAGTCGACAGTCGACAGTAGACAGTAGACAGTAGACAGTAGACAGTAGACAGTAGACAGTAGACAGTAGACAGTAGACAGTAGACAGTAGACAGTAGACAGTAGACAGTAGACAGTAGACAGTAGACAGTAGACAGTAGACAGTAGACAGTAGACAGTAGACAGTAGACAGTAGACAGTAGACAGTCGACAGTCGACAGTAGATAGTAGACAGTAGACAGTAGACAGTAGACAGTAGACAGTAGACAGTAGACAGTAGACAGTAGACAGTAGACAGTAGACAGTAGACAGTAGACAGTAGACAGTAGACAGTAGACAGTAGACAGTAGACAGTAGACAGTAGATAGTAGACAGTAGACAGTAGACAGTAGACAGTAGACAGTAGACAGTAGACAGTAGACAGTAGACAGCAGACAGTAGACAGTAGACAGTAGACAGTAGACAGTAGACAGTAGACAGCAGACAGTAGACAGTAGACAGTAGACAGTAGACAGTAGACAGTAGACAGTAGACAGTAGACAGATGACAGTTCAAGTCGTTTGAAATAGTGAGACGGGCATAGTTTGGTTGGTATGGGACCGCCGCCTACCTCAACTTCGTTTGCATAGTTTTTTTCAATGGATACAGAGGCTTTATATTGTTTAAACAATGCCAAGAAGAATTGTATCCCATGAAAAAACTATGCGAGCAGAGGTGGGGTGGGTGGGCGGCCCCCACCAACCTGACTATGCCCTTTCACTATTTCAAACAGCTTGAACTCTGCACTACATTGTCTCCCACAATTTTCTACGAATTAACCTTACATTATTAAATGAAATTACTTAAATCATAGAAAATTAATGATAACAGTGTTGTGCAGAGTTCAAGCCGTTGGAAATAGTAAACGGGCATAGTCAGGTTGGTAAGTAACACCCACCCACCCCACCTACGTTCGTATTGTTTTCTTCAATGGATATAGAGTCTTTATATTGTTTAAACAATTCCAGGAAGAGTGTTATCCTAAAGAAAAACTATGCAAGCAAATGTAGGGTGGGTGGGCGTCCCCTACCAACCTGACTATGCCCGTTTACTATTTCCAACGGCTTGAACTCTGCACAACACTGTTATCATTAATTTTCTATGATTTAAGTAATTTCATTTAATAATGTAAGGTTAATTCGTAGAAAATTGTGGGAGACAATGTAGTGCAGAGTTCAAGCTGTTTGAAATAGTGAAAGGGCATAGTCAGGTTGGTGGGGGCCGCCCACCCACCCCACCTCTGCTCGCATAGTTTTTCCATGAGATACAATTCTTGCTTGAATTGTTTAAACAATATAAAACGCCTGTATCCATTGAAAAAACTATGCGAGCGAAGGTGGGGTGGGCGGTTGGTCCCCACCAACCAAACTATGCCCGTCCACTATTTTAAACGACTTGAACTCTGCACAACAATGTTATCATTAAGTTTCTATTATGTAAATAATTTCATTGATTAATGTAAGGTTAATTCGTAAAATATTGTGGAAGACAATGTAGTGCAGAGTTCAAGCTGTTTGAAATAGTGAACGGTCGTTGTCAAGTTGATCATTTGTCATTTGTCATCTGTCATCTGTCATCTGTCAACTGTCAACTGTCATCTGTCATCTGTCATCTGTCATCTGTCATCTGTCATCTGTCATCTGTCATCTGTCATCTGTCATCTGTCATCTGTCATCTGTCATCTGTCATCTGTCATCTGTCATCTGTCATCTGTCATCTGTCATCTGTCATCTGTCATCTGTCATCTGTCATCTGTCATCTGTCATCTGTCATCTGTCATCTGTCATCTGTCATCTGTCATCTGTCATCTGTCATCTGTCATCTGTCATTAGTCATTAGTCATCTGTCATTAGTCATCTGTCATTAGTCATCTGTCATTAGTCATCTGTCATTAGTCATTTGTCATTAGTCATCTGTCATTAGTCATCTGTCAGTAGTCATCTGTCATTAGTCATCTGTCATTAGTCATCTGTCATTAGTCATCTGTCATTAGTCATCTGTCATTAGTCATCTGTCATTAGTCATCTGTCATTAGTCATCTGTCATTAGTCATCTGTCATTAGTCATCTGTCATTAGTCATCTGTCATTAGTCATCTGTCATTAGTCATCTGTCATTAGTCATCTGTCATTAGTCGTCTGTCATTAGTCATCTGTCATTAGTCATCTGTCATTAGTCATCTGTCATTAGTCATCTGTCATTAGTCATCTGTCATTAGTCATCTGTCATTAGTCATCTGTCATTAGTCATCTGTCATTAGTCATCTGTCATTAGTCATCTGTCATTAGTCATCTGTAATTTATAAAATGAATTATCTGTCATATTATTTATCATTTATTTATCATATATGCATTGTTAATTTCTCTAGATGGCATTAAACTTTCACTACAAGAGAGAACGTAGAGAACGTTGTATCACTTGGAAAATGTTTTTGAATTACAAAAAAACAGTTAAATTTGATTGTATCGTAGAAAATTGCGGTAAACAGTGTAGTGCAGAATTTCAAGTCAACTTAAAATGGTCTAATCAAATTATATGCGCATGTTTCAAGCGATTTGAATTTCCCATTGCACTATATTGTTGCCCGCAATTTCTCACATTGATTTGGTTTTAAATATAATAGTTGCACCGAGTGTTTGTTAATTAATAATGGACCTATTACAAACTGTGTGCTTGTATTGTACTTACTGTGTGTATAATTAACAGTCTGTTTCGTATTGTTGTTGCAGACAATTGGGCGAGACCGAAGGAGAATACGCCGTTTCCCCAGCTAACGTCAATATGCCACCACATGGTCGTCCATCCTGTTGACGTTTATTGTGTGAGTAAATTACAAATTCAATCACTTCCTGCAGCGGCATTGCCTTTAATACAATTAATTTTACTTTACTAGTACATTTAAAAAAAAATTAAACCCAAGTATTACTAATTTTTTCTAAATTCTATTATATATACTATTTGAATACGTGGTAGTTAATTATAAATGTAAGAAGAGACATTAAACATCTTTGTTTTCTATCTTATGATCAATAATTTGAAAAAAATTACTAGTTTTATCTATTTTCTAGTTATTATCAAGTTTTTTGATTTATTTGTTTTTGTTAATTATATACAATATAATATATAGCACATATTAATATATATCTTAAACAAATGCCTAACACGGGCACTAGTTAGCATTGAAAACAGTTGAAGAGCGTTGTCATTTATCATTTATCATTTATCATTTATCATTTATCATTTATCATTTATCATTTATCATTTATCATTTATCATTTATCATTTATCATTTATCATTTATCATTTATCATTTATCATTTATCATTTATCATTTATCATTTATCATTTATCATTTATCATTTATCATTTATCATTTATCATTTATCATTTATCATTTATCATTTATCATTTATCATTTATCATTTATCATTTATCATTTATCATTTATCATTTATCATTTATCATTTATCATTTATCATTTATCATTTATCATTTATCATTTATCATTTATCATTTATCATTTATCATTTATCATTTATCATTTATCATTTATCATTTATCATTTATCATTTATCATTTATCATTTATCATTTATCATTTATCATTTATCATTTATCATTTATCATTTATCATTTATCATTTATCATTTATCATTTATCATTTATCATTTATCATTTATCATTTATCATTTATCATTTATCATTTATCATTTATCATTTATCATTTATCATTTATCATTTATCATTTATCATTTATCATTTATCATTTATCATTTATCATTTATCATTTATCATTTATCATTTATCATTTATCATTTATCATTTATCATTTATCATTTATCATTTATCATTTATCATTTATCATTTATCATTTATCATTTATCATTTATCATTTATCATTTATCATTTATCATTTATCATTTATCATTTATCATTTATCATTTATCATTTAGGATAACACTCTTCCTGGAATGGTTTAAACAATATAAAACGTTTGTATCTATTGAAAAAAGTATGCGAGCGAAGGTGGGGTGGGCGGGTGTATCCTACCAACCGAACTATGCCCGTCCACTATTTCAAACGATTTGAACTATGTATTACATTATTTTTCACATGTATTTTTTTAATTAGTCTTCCATTAATAAATGACATTAATTTAATCATAGAAAATTATGGATAAATTAATTGAATAGAATATAAATTAATGGATAATAGTATAGTGCCTAGTTCAAGCCATTTGAAATAGTGGACGGGCATAGTTCGGTTGGTAGGGGACACCCGCCCACCCCACCTTCGCTCGCATACTTTTTTCAATAGATACAAACGTTTTATATTGTTTAAACCATTCCAGAAGAGTGTTATCCTATGAAAAAACTATGCGAGCAAAGGTGGGATGGGTGGGTGGCCCCTACCAACCGAACTATGCCCGTCCACTATTTCTAACGACTTGAACTATACTCTACTTTATTTTTCACATATATTTTTAGTTGGTCTTAAAATAACAAATGAAATTAATTGAATTATAGAAAATAACGGATAACAGTGTAGTGTATAGTTCAAGTCATTCGAAATAGTGGACGGGCATTGTCATATGTCATTTATCATATGTCATATGTCATATGTCATATGTCATATGTCATATGTCATATGTCATATGTCATGTCATATGTCATATGTCATATGTCATATGTCATATGTCATATGTCATATGTCATATGTCATATGTCATATGTCATATGTCATATGTCATATGTCATATATCATATGTCATATGTCATATGTCATATGTCATATGTCATATGTCATATGTCATATGTCATATGTCATATGTCATATGTCATATGTCATATGTCATATGTCATATGTCATATGTCATATGTCATATGTCATATGTCATATGTCATATGTCATATGTCATATGTCATATGTCATATGTCATATGTCATATGTCATATGTCATATGTCATATATCATATGTCATATGTCATATGTACTAAATCATCGATTATACCAACTTAACTATGGTCGTTCACAATTCCAAACGACTTGAGGTGTACACACTATAACTATTTTCTATGAATTAAACCAGTTGATAAGTCTCATTGCATTATTATTTTCACTGAAATGTATACTCCTAAAATAATATAAAAGCCGTGCAGTAGGTATAATAAAACAACGGAAATATATTAATGTGTCTCTTTTATGTTGCACTGACGGTGTAACGTTGCGCGAGTAATTCAATCCGCATCGCTCGGGTTCGCGTAATAAATGGACAAACGGTATCGAATGGCCCTGGGGGGGTTGTGGGGTGGCCGGGTTTTGTGGGAGTCTGCATTAATGGGGGGGGGGGGGGGAGGGGGGGCGTACTAGCACGAGCACAGCGCAGAACTACTAATTGGGGACATTCGATCATGTCGAGTCCTGAAACGCGCCAGAATAATTGCAACGGTACACATGGTATGTATGTTAGATACAAATTAATTCAAATATTATATATTGAAATAGTTGAAGAATAATTAACTTTTTTATGGCAAAACTTTTTTGGAGATAATTACTGCTTTTAGTTCTCGTTTTATTTGGAAATTTACTATATCTATATATATAATAATGATAATAATGGTAATAATCCTAATAATAGTAATAATGGTAATAATAATGATGATAATAATGATGATATTAATGATGATAATAATGATGATAATAATGATGATAATAATGATGATATTAATGATGATAATAATGATGATAATAATGATGATAATAATGATGATAATAATGATGATAATAATGATGATAATAATGATGATAATGATGATAATAATGATGATAATAATGATGATAATAATGATGATAATAATGATGATAATAATGATGATAATAATGATGATAATAATGATGATAATAATGATGATAATAATGATGATAATAATGATGATAATAATGATGATAATAATGATAATAATGATAATAATGATAATAATGATAATAATGATAATAATGATAATAATGATAATAATGATAATAATGATAATAATGATAATAATGATAATAATGATAATAATGATAATAATGATAATAATGATAATAATGATAATAATGATAATAATGATAATAATGATAATAATGATAATAATGATAATAATGATAATAATGATAATAATGATAATAATGATAATAGTGATAATAGTGATAATAATGATAATAATGATAATAATGATAATAATGATAATAATGATAATAATGATAATAATGATAATAATGATAATAATGATAATAATGATAATAATGATAATAATGATAATAATGATAATAATGATAATAATGATAATAATGATAATAATGATAATAATGATAATAATGATAATAATGATAATAATGATAATAATGATAATAATGATAATAGTGATAATAGTGATAATAATGATAATAATGATAATAATGATAATAATGATAATAATGATAATAATGATAATAATGATAATAATGATAATAATGATAATAATGACAATAATGATAATAATGATAATAATGATAATAATGATAATCATCTTTATTACCAAATCGGAAAACCATATCAGACCTAAAACAATATTAAGAAATGTACATTATACAAAACATATTGAATTAAATTAATTTATAATATGTAAAAAACAAAATCCTTGTTTTTTTTTACATATTATATATTAATTTAATTTATAATATGTAAAAAAACGAACACTTCATTAAAAAAAATGCTATTCATTCAAATCACTTAATACTACAATTAAATATTGAATAATAAACAAGCGAACCTGCGACTGCCACTTTTGCACAAAAGTCATAACTGACAGGTCGGCCGGCTTCAAAACATTGTCCTCGTATATATATTATAGGTATAATATTAACTATAACATAAATATATATAAATATAATAATATAATATAAATATATATAAATATAATAATATAATATAAATATATATAAATATAATAATATAATATAAATATATATAAATATAATAATATAATATAAATAATAAAATATTATTATTCATATCTTACGTTTGATTTACATTATTTGTTTTATTTGTTGCGGTAGTATATTTCATATATATATGATACAAACAACGATATCCCGACAATTGGCTAATAAACAGGTTCGTTATCATAAATCATACCGGCCCCGCAGTGAGTTTGTCGTTTACTGCTGAATCTAAATAAATCCGCCGTAAATTCCGCAGCTCGGCAAGGACGATACGCGGAAAATATGCCGCGCAAATTTCGTGCACGGGAGCCCATCGACAACAAGGATATTTTGTTCCTCATTGTCGGCACGCACGGAAGCTTTCGTGGGCCGTGGCTTATCTTCTTGTTCCATAATTTATTACTGTATGCTAAAAACAACATAACATACTAAATTATTGGTTTCATAAAAATAAATACTACCATTTTACCTATAATAGAAATAATTTACAAAACACACAAATTATCTATAATAATGATTATGTGATTCATAACTAGAGGATAAAAAATTGCATTGAGTACGATGTATTTTTTTTTCTTTCATCATATTAGTTTTTGATTTGTAAAATCGTGACATTAAACTAAATATTTAACTTAATATTTTTCAATAATTTTTTTAATTTATTTTTTTATAGATTTATTGAGTAAGAGATGCAGAGCCCGAGGAACGCCGCAGGGCTGCTGCTGGTGTGCTGCGTTCTCCCGGCGTGTCTCTCCAACACACACCGGGGCCGTCACCATGCGCCGCCCGAGCCGCACGCGGAGGCCTACCACATGTCGCGGGATCCGTTCGACCCGCACCGCGACAGCGAGGAGTTTCGTCGCGACGCCCCCGAGGAGCGGCGCGAGTTTTCGCGTCGCGACAGCGCCGAGGATGACCCGTTGGTCGTGCAAACGAAAAAAGGGAAGGTAAGAGGAATAACAGTGACGGCGGCAACCGGGAAACAAGTAGACTCGTGGCTGGGCATCCCATACGCGCAGAAACCGGTGGGTCATCTTCGATTCAGACACCCACGGCCTGTGGAGAAATGGGACCATGTGTATAACGCAACTAAACCACCAAACAGCTGCGTGCAGATTATTGATACGGTTTTCGGGGACTTCCCCGGTGCGACCATGTGGAACCCTAACACCCCACTCAGCGAGGACTGTTTGTATGTTAACGTGGTCGTACCAAAACCGCGCCCGAAAGCAGCAGCTGTAATGCTATGGATTTTCGGGGGTGGCTTCTACTCGGGTACTAACACACTAGATGTGTACGACCACAACATTATGGTCAGCGAGGAGAATGTTATTTTGGTCTCCATGCAATATCGTATAGCCTCGTTGGGCTTTTTATATTTCGGCACATCCGATGTACCCGGAAATACAGGTCTTTTCGATCAACTAATGGCGATACAATGGGTGCACGATAACATAGCTGCTTTCGGGGGGAACCCCAATAACATAACATTATTTGGTGAATCCGCCGGGGCCGCATCAGTTTCATTCCATTTACTGTCGCCTTTAAGCCGCAACTTATTTTCACAAGCGATTATGCAGTCGGGAAGTGCTACAGTACCATGGGCAATTATTTCACGTGAGGAAAGCATTTTGCGTGGACTACGCTTGGCTGAGGCCGTGGGTTGCCCGCATGACCGCGATGAAATCCCCGCGGTTATCTCGTGTTTACGCAAAAAGGACCCAGTTGAGCTAGTGAATAACGAGTGGGGCACTTTAGGGATTTGCGAGTTTCCATTCGTACCAGTTATTGATGGGGCTTTCCTTGATGAGCATCCAGTGCGTGCGTTAGCAAACAAGAATTTCAAAAAAACAAACATCCTAATGGGTTCGAACACCGAAGAGGGTTACTATTTTATAATCTACTACCTAACGGAGTTGTTTAAAAAAGAGGAGAATGTTTATGTGAATCGGCAAGAGTTTCTGCGCGCCGTCACCGAGCTTAACCCCTACTTTAATGCGGTCGCTCGACAAGCCATCGTGTTTGAATACACCGACTGGCTCAATCCGGATGATCCGGTGAGTAATCGGGACGCACTAGACAAAATGGTGGGCGACTACCAGTTCACTTGCAACGTGAACGACTTCGCGCACCGTTACGCGGAAACCGGAAACAACGTGTACATGTACTACTTCCGGCACCGCACCGTCTCCAATCCGTGGCCCTCGTGGACGGGCGTGATGCACGCCGACGAGATCAACTACGTGTTCGGGGAGCCGCTGAACCCCACGAAGAGCTACAACGCCCAGGAGGTGGACCTCAGTCGGCGGATTCTAAAGTACTGGGCGAACTTTGCGAAGACGGGCAACCCCAGTCTGTCGTCCAACGGGGTCTGGACGCCGACCTTCTGGCCCCTGCACACGACCTACGGCCGCGAGTTCCTCACCCTCGACGTCAACTCGACGGCGACGGGACGCGGGCCCAGACTCAAGCAGTGTGCCTTCTGGAAGAAATACCTACCTCAACTCACACAAATAACGGGTGAGTTATATTTAATTTAATCTAGATGGGTATACTAATGATTTTTTCACAAATGTTTATTTTTTTAAATATTCTACAACATTCTAAAAGGCCATAGTTGAACAGGGATTACAAAAAAAAAAACTGTATGTTTCAAACAAATAGAAACTCGAGATTGTTTCAAATTGAACCTGAAAACCTACAGAGCTTGGCAAATTTGTGAAACTTTTAAAATTTTATTTTATGATATAAAGTGGACTTTGATCTTATATTGTAGGTATTTAGTTTCCTAAAAGAAAAACCCAAAAATATTATTACAAAAATTGTACCGTTTTGGCGGTAAAGTGAATAAAAATAAAATAAAAAATTTCCAATCAAGATAAATTTTCGCCTGCTGGATAAACAATTTTAAACTAAATGAAAAATATTTATAGATTTTTTCTTTAAAACAAAAGACAAACCAGTCACATGATAAAATATAAAAGTGATAAAAATCGGTAAAAATGCCAAAACTACTGTCCGTCTGTTCAAAATTGGGGCTGTCTCAGAAGTCATCTGGCCCTGAAACTTATGTTGTTTGATTGGAAATATAGGCTAGATGGCGGGAAAAAGGTTGCGATTGTTTCAAATTGAACCAGAAAAGCTACAGAGCTTGGCAAATTTTTCGAACTTACTAACTAAAATTTTATTTCATGATAGAAAATTGTACTTGATCTCATTTTGTAGGTATTTTAATTACAAGAAATATTCCGAAAAAATATTGTTATAAAACGTGCACCGTTTTCGTGACAAGACCGAAGAAGTGAAAAATATAAAAAATAAAATTGTCTAATTAAGATGAAATTTTGGCTGTTGGATGGACAATTATGAATCAAATAAAAAATCTTAATACATTTTGTTCTTAAAACAAAACACAAACCCGTCACATGATAAAATATAAAAGTGATAAAAATCGGTAAAAATACCAAAACTACCGTTCAAAATTGTGGCCGTATCAGAAGTGAAACTTATGTCGTTTGATTAACAATATAGTCTAGATGGCGAAAAAATTTTCGAGAGATGTAAATTGAACCTGAAAAGCTACATGGCTTGGCAAATTTTTTAAACATTGAAAATTTTATTTCATGATAGAAAATGGGTTTTGGTCTCATTTTATTGGAATTTCATTTTTCAAAGATGAAAACACAAAAATATTGTTATAAAATACGGTACACAATTTATAACTGAACGGGCATTTTTACCGATTTTTATCACTTTTATATTTTATCATGTGACGGGTTTGTGTTTTGTTTTAAGAACAAAATGTATTAAGATTTTTCATTTGGTTCAAAATTGTCTATCCAACAGCCAAAATTTCACCTTGATTGGATAATTTTTATTTTTGATGGTAAGGTCAAGGAAATGAAGAAAATAAAAATAAAAATTGTCAAATCGAAATCGATTTCAGCATATTGGATTGATAATTTTGAATCAAATACAAAATCTTAGTACAATTTTTCCCTAAAACTAAAGATAAACCTGTCACAAATTGAATTTGATTAATGATAAATATTGGTGAAATTGTCAAAACTACCTTCCGTCCGTTCAAAATTGTGACCATACTAGAAGTGACATGCCCATGAATTTTATGTCGTTTAATTGTAAATATAATTTAGATGGCGGGGAAAGTATTGAGATTGTTGCAAATTAAACCAGAAAAGCTACAGAGCTTGGCAAATGTTTGAAACATTGAAAATTTTATTTCATGGTAGAAATTGGTTTTTGGTCTTATTTTGTCAGTATTTAATTTCCAACGACGAAAACATACAAAATATTGTTATAAAATATGTACTGTTTTGGTGATAAGACTGTAGAAGTGAAGAAAATAAAAATAAAAATTGTTAAATCGAAATTAACTTCAGCATATTGGATTGACAATTTTGAATCAAATACCAAATCTTAGTACAAATTTTCCTAAAACAAAAGATAAACCCTTCACAAAATTAATTTAAAAAGTGATAAATATTGGTGAAATTGCCAAAACAACCTTCGGTCCGTTCAAAATTGAGGCTGTCCCAGAAGTGGCATGGCTCTAAAATTTACGTCGTTCAATTGGAAATATAGTCTAGATGGCGGGAACAATGTCGATATTGTTTCAAATGGAACCAGAAAAGCTACAGAGCTTGGCAAATTCTTGAAACTTTGAAAATTTTATTTCATGATAGAAAGTGGTCTTTGGTCTTATATTGTAGGTATTTAATTTCCAAAAAGAAAGACCCAAAAATATTGTTACAAAAATGGTACCATTTTGACGCTAAAGTTGAAAAAGTGAATTAAAATAAAATAAAAATAGTCCAATCAAGATGAATTTTAGTCTTTAGGATAGATAATTTTGAACCAAATGAAAAATCTTAATACATTTTTTTCCTAAAACAAAAGACAAACCTGTCACATGATAAATTATAAAAGTGATAAAAATCGGTAAAAATTTCAAAACTACCGTTCAAAATTGTGGCCGTACCAGAAGCAGCATGGCCCTAAAACTTATGTCGTTTGATTGGAAATTTAGTCTAGATGGCAGAAAAAACTGGTAAAGCTACAAGGCTTGGCAAATTCTTCGAAATTAGAAAATTTTATTTCATGATACAAAATTGTGCTTGATTTAATTTTGTATATTAATAATAATATTATTATATAATAATATTTTGTATAATAATAATAAATATTAATTTTGATATTTTAATTCCAACAAAAATTCCGAAAAAATATTGATATAAAATAAAAAATATATAAATTCGTGGTATGCCGAAAAAGTGAAAAATATAAAAATTAAAATTGTCCAATCAAGATGAAATTTTGGCTGTTGGATGGACAATTTTGAATCAAATCAAAAATCTTAATCAATATTTTCCTTAAAACAAAAGACAAACCCGTCACATGATAAATTATAAAAGTGTTAAAAATCGGTAAAAATGGCAAAACTACCATCCGTCCGTTGAAAATTGGGGCCGTACCAGAAGTGATATGCCTCTGAAATTTATGTCGTTTGATTGTAAATATATTCTAGATGGCGGGAAACATGTCGCGATTGTTTCAAATTGAACCTGAAAAACTACAGAGCTTGGCAAATTTTTGAAACTTTGAAAATCTGATTTTATGATTGAAAGCGTTTTTTTTTGGTATTATTTTGTAGGTCGTTCATTTCCAAAGAGAAAACATAAAAATAGTGTTATAAAATGTGTACCGTTTTGGCCGTAAATCCGAAGAAGTGAATAGAAATGAAATGATATAAAATTGCCCAATCAAAATCAGCATTAGCCCATTAAATAGACAATTTTCACCCAAATAAAAATGTTTAGTACTATTTTTTCCTAAGTCGAAAGATAAACCCCTCACAAATTTAATTTGAAAAGTCATTGGAACCAAATAAAAAATGTTATACAATTGTGTCTCCTGACACAAAAGTGGATTTCCGCAAGAAACAAAAAATTATACTTGTTTTGTTACAGCAATTTATATTTATATATATATATATATATATATATATATATATATATATATATATATATATATATATATATGTGTGTGTGTGTGTATAGAGCACATATGAATGTGGTCTTGCGTGTGTACCCGGATATATAACTATATATTATCCGTTTTGAATCCAATCGGGAATAAAGTCGACGCGAAACTTTTTAATATTTCGCCCGCTTGTCTCCTACACCGCCGCCGCCGCCGCCGGTCGGAAGTTTTCCCCGCAATTACCGGGAGAGCCGCGTAATTGTTTTCGCCCGTCCGTCCTCCCCAGTGCGCCCGATTGGGGAACCCACAACTAATTGAGTTTGAGGGGGGTGGAGAGAGCGAAATTTTCTCGCTAGAGCTTTCAGTTTTTGATGCTCTAAATTATTGGATACACAAATATTTTACCAAGCGATTTAAAATAATAATAATTGGGATCCGGAGTAATAATAAGAATCACACCGGATGTTTTAATCCAAACTAAGCAAACATCTTACACGGGCAATAATACTGTTAATAATAACAGTTTTAATAAATGAAAAATAATACATAAAATAATAATGTCAATAATGACAGTTTTAATAAATAAAAAAAATTAAATACGTTTAAAATTTTCATTATTTTAGAATAATTTTTGTATTAAGGCCGTCCATATATATATATATATATATATATATATATATATATATATATAAATTGCTGTAACAAAACAAGTACAATTTTTTGTTTGTTGCGGAAATCCACTTTTGTTTCAGGAGATATAATTGTATTAACATTTTTTATTTGATTCCAATCACTTTTTCAAATTAAATTTGTGACGGGTTTAGCTATTGTTTTAGGGGAAAATTTCACTAAGATTTTTTATTTGATTGAAATTTGTCTATCCAATAGTCTAAAGTCGATTTTGATTGGACAATTTATTTTCTTATTTTCTTCTCTTCTTCGGCTTTAGCGCCACAACGGTACACTTTTTATAACAATATTTTTTCGGAATTATAGGACCTACAAAATAAGAACTAAAACATTTTTTTCAGTGTTTAAAAAATTTACCAAATTCTGTAGGTTATATATATATATATATATATATATATATATATATATATATATATATATATATATATATATATATATTGTCGTGTATAATTATTGCCAATGTGTGAGTTTGTAAATAGGTACATGTGAATACTCACAAAATTCCCATTTATCTATTTACGGCCTCACATTGGCAAACGTAAGTTCGATTCCCCCGGCGTGTATAATTATTGCCAATGTGAGGCCGTAAATAGGTAAATGTGAATATTCTCAAAAATTATTAGTATTCACATTTATATATATTATCTATTTGTCTTTTACCTTTCGGTGTAGGCTGTACAAAACATAAGAATCGCGATTTATTAGCAAAATAAGTTATCATATGTATACAAATAACTATACAGAATTACAGTTTGTTAATATAAGGTTTTTAATTAGACAGTGAACATTTTAAATAATGGAACATGGTAAATTATGTTGCAGTTCTGCAACAACAATATGCATTTAAGGGTAAACCCAAAAAGCTGCCAAAAAAAGTCTTGTCTGTCCTCGTTTAAAACATATTCAGTACGTTTTCGTGTGTTGGTGCAGACTTTCCTGCGACGCCTAAATTATTAAACCCGCCGCTCCCCGTCGTCGGCCTGCTTATTAAATATTTGCGCGCGGGGCGGCCGATAAGGCCGTCCGCGACGTCCTCACGTCCGTCGCTCTTCCCTTAACGTTTTCATGGCGTTCGCGTTATCGCGACCAAATTTGCGCAACGGAGATACGACCGGAAAATACACCGACCGTTTTTCCCACCACCGGCGGAAGAAGAAAGATATCAATACTATCTGCAAGGAGATGAAAAATGAATGTTTTGCCCCACATTCCGTTTATCGCGCTTTTATATTGCAGTGTTTTTTCTTTTTTACTTGCCAAATACGTATGGTTAAAGTGAAAAAAAAGTGAAAAGATTAACTTTTCACTTTTTTTTCCACTTACATGCACACAGACATTTTCCAAAAAAATATTCTATTCGTTATGAAACAAAAAGAAATTAATTCTGTTTGTTTCATAACGAATAGACTATTTTTTGGAAAATGTCTGTGTGTATGTATGTGAACGAAATTGTACCGATCTCGACCAAAATTGGTAATTGGATTTGTCACCACCCGGAGAAAAATATATAGACTAAAATTAAACTAAAACAAAAAGTATGTTATAATACAGTGATTCGCAAAGTGGTAAGCGAAAAATATTTGTTTATTTGAGTCACAAAAAAAAATTATTACAGATTTCAAATATTTTATAAATTTATTATATTTATTCATGTTTAGAAAAAATAAATTTGCTATTAATTAAAATTATGCATGTTTCAATGCAATTAAACAAAACTAATGAATTTTTAATTTAAATTTTTCTAAACATACCGATTTCTCACCAACCCCTATGATCTATATAAGTGTGAATCCATCTCTTAACAATCTATATATCTAGATTTCGGTCTTATTAGATTTCATTTGTGTAGCTCAGCTAGTGTGGATGAATTCACACAATATCTTGAGTGGTTATATACAAATATGATATAACTAACTTTCTAGAAGGAAAGTTAAACGCCATCTAGCGGCACCACATCAATTAGAAATGCCATCAGAATCACCGGGTAGTGCCCTCAATGGAATAATATTCCAGCTGCTATTCATGCTGCCAGATGGCGTTTAACTTTCCTCCTAGGGGATTAGTTGTATCATTTTTACCATATGATCTTTTGACAAAGAGCAAAGGAATAAAAGAAGCATTAAACGAACACCAAACGACAATAAAATGAACAATAGACGATCAATCAAACGAGCAGGAATTAATAAGAAAGGGAGACGTAAAAATCTTCTTTGTTGTTTGGCTAACTTGCACGAATATTTTATAGATGATTATTATAATTATGAAAAATTGAATCCTAAATCAAGCACTTGTTTATGTTATTTTGTATATTTTGTTTCAGCGGAAATTCAGAACGCGCCGTCCAGCAAGCCGTGCACGAGCGGCAGCGGTGCGTTGGCGGCACAAACAGCGTTACTTGCCGTGCTACTCCTGCAGCTGGTCGTCGTGCAGCGTGTAGCGTAGAGCGCCGCCGCCTCCACGTACAATTAATTGACAACAACAAAGAGATGTTTAAAGCAAACAAACATACAAAAAAACATCCCACGAGACAACCGCGACAACGGTCTAAGAACTGTTTTTTATTTAAAACAAGTGATGATCGAGCGTGTGCGCGTCGCCATATTGGCGACGTAGTACGCACCCCTATAACCAAAAAAAAAATTAAAAAAAATATATATACACCCAATTAAATGGATCACATAGAGAATATTCCGCTTCTTTCGCTACATTCTCAAACAAACAAACAAACACAAAACGCTTGTGACCGTTAAACAAAATGGCCGTGCAGCCGTTTCCGGCCTACTATATAATGAGAACAAGCGACTGCAATGCGATCGGAATTGTATCGCTGTAACCCAAAATGGACTTAAAGTGTCGCGAACTCAACTACGAGTATAAAAAAGGCATTTAAAAAATATAATTATATATATAAAAATAGGTTACATATGGATATCACGCAACAAGAAACAAAAGACGAATACTCTGTGTAGGGCATTGATAAATTTATTGTATTAGGGCCTAGTGAAAGCACCCATCGCGAATTATTGGATATGTAGTGTGGTACTAATGGTACCAATATCAAGGTAGGCAGTGACACGTAATCGTAAAACGACATCTATTAGTTGGATTTATAAACTATTTATATTTTAATTTACATATACATTTACATATTTGACATATATATTATTTTATAAAATACCCTTTTATTCTTTACAACGTTTATAATATATATATATATATATATATATATATATATATATATATATATATATATATATATATATATATATCGCACTGTGATGATAAATGTCGTAACATCCAAAAAAAAAACAGTTTTTGAGATAAATGAATTTTAAATATAATTCCAATAGATTTACAATTGAATACAATGTTATCTAATTTTTTTAAATAATATTTTTATTTGTTCTAAACTAAAAAAAAAGGATCAAAGAGCGTTAAAATATACATCATCATCATCTACATTTTTCAGCTGTTTACGTCCATTGCTGGACATACGCCTCCTCTAACTCTTTCCATGCAACTCGATTTAAAATATACATAAGAATCATCAAAACAAAAATCAAATCCTGAAAATTCATTTTGGTAGTTACGACACTTATACCCCTAATTTCACCGACGTTCCATAAATCTATCAATAGCTATTGAACCCATAAGTATTCGTTGTTGTAGCAACAATAAATACATTATTTTGAGAATGTAGTTACTTTAGATTTTCTCTATTGGAAACACTGTATGATAAAACAAAATCTGTCATCAAAGCTTCAAATGCAAGCGCTATTCAAGGTGTTTGGCATTTGTTTTGGTATATTCTGTCACAATGACATTGCCAATTTATCCAGTCAATAGGTTATGGGACCTATAAAGTTTATGGGATGTTGAATACGGGCAATAGTGAGGCTACATAAGGATTTCGTGTTTTTAATTAGGTAACCAACTAATAGATGTCGCGGTACTGGTTGTTTTTTAAATTAAAGTGTTTGACTTATTCAGTATTGTTCGCGATTGGTGCGGATGCGCACACACACAACACACATACTCTAACCTGCCCTTCTTACACGCATTTAGAGAGCCCGCGTGCCAATTTACCCTACTCCCTCACTCCCATAAAAGATTACTACTAAAATAAAAGAGAACTCGAAGGAAGGACGAAGACAAAAACCAACTTCATCATAGCCACACGCCACATAAATGTATATCTTTGCTGCCTTAAAACAAAAGAATTACTCAAAAAAAATTAAATTATTAACAAAAATAATAATAATAAATATCGTTAGTCGAAGAAAAGAACTTATTGTATTAAAGAAAACTCTTAAAGAATACTCCTAGTAAAGAAAAACTAATAATAATAATAATAATAATAAAAACTAGTAGGGATAGTTACTCTAGTGCCTCCGCATATTTAGTATTAGCGCGCCGCGCACGCGCACGCCCGTACTTACCCTCCCCCTACTACTATAAACTACTACTACTACTACTACATTCAAATGGTGATGTCTCTGCGCATGCGCGCGGCGCGCCGCCATTTTACTTGTTAAGCTCTCGCCCTCCCCGCGTTTTAAATTTAAAACCAATTTATATACAACATTTAAATTTAAAAAGAACAAAACAATGGAAACACTCAAAACATATCCAGACGATGGTGCAAAAAACAACTATTTAAAAAAAAACATAAAAATCAATCGCAGTCGGCCGATTTATATCTCCTGTAAAAATAATATATAAATAAATATATATATGATGTTTTTTCGGTGTGTTTTTCAATGGACACGCCTTACAATAAAAAATTTAATTAGAAAACAGGAAAATTCACTTCACATATTGAAATACATACAACAGTGCGCAACGCACGCACGCGCGCGCGTTTATATATATACAAAAAAAAAATAAATTAAATTTAAAAAAATAAAAATACAGAAAGCAGGGGGCGGCCCACGCGCCCCCTAATCGACCAGTAATCTTGTACATTTTGTAATGTTGTCGTAGATTTTCATATGCACTGGATGTGAGTAGCTGTTTTAGTCGTTTCGTCGTATTCGATTTTCAATGGGAAACGCCCCTAATTTAAAATTATTCTATCTTAATCTAAATTTTATCTAAATTTACAATTTTAAGAGAGTACATACGATTGGTTATTGGTGCTGGCTAGTTAAATTAGGTGACGACTTGATATACAATAAATATTAATTAAAAACAGAAATTTAATGGTTTTGGCGTCTACTACGTGGTAATTCATTTTAAATAAAGGAGATGCAATAAAACTACTATGTTTTTTTACCACTTGTTTAACAAGTGGTAAAAAACATAATATTTTATTCATTTCCTTTATTTAATTAATAACTTTGAATGATTTCCCTCTAGAGAGAAAATTTAACGCCATCTAGTGACACCAGATCAATTAACAATTGATATCTCAAACACTTTGTTGGAATATTATTTCAATAGAGGGCACTACTCGGTGCTACGAGCATTGCCAACTGCATCAATGGACAGCTTCGCTTTCATATAAAAGCGAAGCTATCATTGATGCAGTTGCCAATGCTACGAGTATGTAGGCGGATTTTACCATACCAGTGCCCTGTCCGTTTGGCTACTACTGGTGACTAGTAGTGACACATGCTGACGTCACCCTGCACAATTAGTATGAGCGTTATGTCAGCATGTGTAACTACTAGTCACTAGTAGTAGCCAAACGGACAGGGCCCATAAGTGTGCATTATTAATTAATGCTCTGTCGCTAGATGGCATTAAATTTTCTCTCTAGAGAAAAAGTTTGTATTTGTTTTAAAAAAAACCACTCTCGATGTTATTGTGTCAATTCTTTCTAACTAGCTGAGCTACACTGATAAAATCCAACAAGATCGAAATTTAGATTAGATAGAATTAAGCTAATTTAAAAAAATATATAAAACACATTTATTTAATATATAAATATGAATTCACCTCTTAGAAATCTACATATCTAAATTTCGATCTTGTTAAATTTCATCAGTGTAGCTCGACTAGTTAGAAAGAATTGACACAATAACATCGAGAGTGGTTATATTCAAAAACAAATGCAAACTTTTTCTCTAGAGAGAAAGTTTAATGCCATCTAGCGACAGCACATTAATTAACAATGCACACCTATGGTATGGTAATATCCGCTAAAGTCCTGGTTTCCTAGCAAGCGGTGTCGATAAAAACAGCCGTTTTTGACGTCATTTACACATTACAAGATACGTTTTAAGTACATGTAATTGAATAACTCACCAAATTCCAGTGTAATTCATAACATTTTCTCAATACTTTGAAGTATACCGCCCTCTGGATTACCAGATTTATTTAAATATAAGTAAAAGAAATGTGTGACGTCAAAATGACGTTAAATACGGCCGTTTTTGTTGACACCGCTTCCTAAGAAAGCAAGGCTTAATATACTCATGTCGTTATGAGTATCGAGTAGTGCCCTCTATTGGAATAATATTAATAATAGAGTATTTGAGATACCAGTACAATAGTTAATTGGTCTGGTGTCACTAGATGGCGTTAAACTTTCTCTACAGAGGGAAAGTTGCATTAATTACACAATTATTTGTTAAATTTTTTCATATATATTATATTTATATATATATATATATATATATATATATATATATATATATATGTATATGTATACATGTATATGTATAGATTATCTATATTTACTAATCTAAATCTGGGGGCGTTTTCCACATGAAAAATCCGATATAATGTTCGGTGTTCCAAATGAAAAAAAAACAATGGACATATCATAAAAATAGGATCTAGTTGATAGGAGAAAAAAAAACTAATAAATAAATAAATAAATAAATTATATGATAAACATATCCTTGCTTTCTATACACACACACTGTATATGATAAAAAAAAACTTAACTTGTAAGCGGAGATTTCGGGCGTCGCGCCACGACGCCTACATGTACACACATACAACACACACACACACATCATTATTTATTATGATTAATTAAAGTGAAAATATATAAAGAGAATTATTATATTATATATAAATAATTAATTAAATTGGCTTGCCCAGTTCTTCCAAGTTGCATTCTATATAAAGAAAAAAAAAAGTATAAAGAAACGTTTGTGTTTATTTTTTGAAAAAAAAAAACGTATATTATAATATAATTGAAGAGATGAAAAGGAGGAGAAAAAAACGCCTAATATAATGAAGTAAATAAATTTAAAGCAAACAAAAAAAAAACAGCGAAATATAATTATAACGCTTGTAAGTTTATTTTCTGTTGTTGTAATATAATATATTGTAAATGAAGTGTCGATAGTTTATATGAGAGAAATAATGTGTTTTTCGTTCCTTCCGCGTACGCTCCTCCGTTTTTTGGCCTATATAAATATATTGTTGTGTTCTGTTTGACGGCGTTAATAAGTCAAGAATTATATCTGTTAGTAAATAATAATTTTAAGCTTTATTTACATAAGATATCCGAGGAGGAATCAAAACCATAAACCTCGAGGCAAGGACCGAAACTACCATCTCTTCTCTATCTATCTATCTATCCATCTCGTCTTTTTTTTTGTAGATATACAAATGATTTTTAATTTTTTAAAAGAGTAAAAATGATTATCCTATATTAATAATTAAGTAAAGATGAATATTTCATCATTCCTAATCTAGTGTGCTGTTTATTAGGAAGTTGATTAATTTAAGTAGCTAACCACAGGGCTCAAAACTTTTAAGGGTACTCCTGCTAATCAACCCGTGTATTTTTATGTGAAGAAGCGCATTCAATGAATGAGATGAATAAAAACTACTACTACTATATTTTTTATTCATCTCGTTCATTGAAAATAATACGCTCCTCAGAAATTGAATGGTTGCGGCGTGTTTTTTTGACGTTTTTGACTTTTTTGAATTTTTTTCACTTATTTAGACTTTTTAATTTTTTTTTACTTTTTTTGAAATTTTAGTCACTTGAGATTTTGACATTTTCATGTTTTGACATTTTTGACATTTTTGATATTTTTGACATTTTTAACATTTTTGACATTTTTGACATTTTTGACATTTTTGACATTTTTGACATTTTTGACATTTTTGACATTTTTGACATTTTTGACATTTTTGACATTTTTGACATTTTTGACATTTTTGACATTTTTGACATTTTTGACATTTTTGACATTTTTGACATTTTTGACATTTTTGACATTTTTGACATTTTTGACATATTTGACATATTTGACATATTTGACTTATTTGACATATTTGACATATTTGACATATTTGACATATTTGACATATTTGACATTTTTGACATTTTTTACATTTTTGACATTTTTGACATTTTTGAAATATTTTGAAATTGAATGGTTGCGGCGTATACAACATGGTAAGTTGTAGACGCCGCAACTGCCGCAACCATTCAATTTCTGAAGAGCGCATTATTTCTAGTAGTCCACAGGCGTCGAATTACTTAGAGCGGCCTTGTTCTGTTAAGTAATAAATAAATAAATGATACTAGGCCATGGAAAAGAAAACAAAAGGTATTGTTGTTAAATTGTAGCAAATTAACAATTGATACTCGGTTAGAAATTGTAATTATATAATCTAGACAGGTGAAAAACAAAAGCAATGCGATAAACGAAAAAGTGGGTTGTATATGAATAAAAACTATATACTCTGCACACTTGCCTAACTATGTCAGATATAAAGCGTGAATTACATTATACTAAATTCGTCAAGAAACTTGCATTGTTTGCGGGTCTGTACTGGCCAATTGGGGTGACCAATAAAATCCAAATTTTAAGGAGTCTTGCTGACCATAATATATAGTTAAACAGCATACTAGATTAGGAATGATTATACATTTCTCTTTACTAAATTGATATTAACTAATATAAATATTATTTATATTTAAATTTTTTATAAAAAAAAAACTATATAATTCTTCACTTATTAATTATTGTCCGACGCCACCACCTTAGGTGTGTACTGTTCTGTTAAGTTTGTTAGATTATTATTATTATATACTATACTATTGACAGTCTGGAGGGGCCCGGAAGGGGCCCGCTTAAGCCCCCACCCGACCCTCATAGTTTTGTTCGTTCGAGATACGGAAATTAAGCTTCAAAATAACAAAAAAAAAATATATGAAACAAGTGTATATTAATGAATTATTATTATTATCGATTTTAAAAATGAGAAATCTTACGTAGAGTTGTTGTAGGCCGTCGGCTGTATTAATTATTATTGAACAAATTGATTAAAATTCAATAAACGAATGCTTGTACATAAAAAATAGTATTACTGCTATTTTGTTTTCAATATGTCTATTGTTTAAAGTGTTTTGTTTTTAATATGTCTATTGTTAACATTGTTTTGTTTTACATATGTTTATTGTTTCAATTGTTTTGTTTGATTAGTTCTGTAGAGCTCCCTAACTTTTTTGTGGCATAAGGTAGAGAATCTTTATAGATGCCCCTTGATGACGACACACTCCGCCGAGAAGTGCTGTATATATATATATATATACATATATATATATATATATATATATATATATATATATATATATATATATATCCACTACCACCGGAGCGCAGTTGGTAGCACAATGGTCGCAATAACCGAAGAAGTGGGTTCGAGTCCCACCGAAGAGTGAAATTTTTAAGAAATCATTAATATATATAAATATATATATATATATATATATATATATATATGTGTATATATATATATATATATATATATATAAATATATATATATATATATATATATATATATATATATATATATATTAATATATATAAGTAAGTTAGAAAATGAAATTAATTATATAATAGATAGTTATAGATAATAGTGTACTGCGTAGTTCAAGTCGTTTGAAATAGTGGACGGGCATAGTCTGGTTGGTAGGGGCCGCCCGCCCACCCCACCTTTGCTTGCATACTTTTTTCAATGGATACAGGCGTTTTATATTGTTTAAACTATTCCAAGAAGAGTGTTATCCTATGGAAAAACTATGCGAGCAAAGGTGGGGTGGGCGGGGGGCCCCCACCAACCAAACTATGCCCATCCACTATTTCAAATGCCTTGAACTATGCACTACATTGTTATTCACATATATTTTTTTTTAATTCGTCTTAAATTAATAAATGAAACTAATTAAATCATAGAAAGTAACGGATAGCAGTGTAGCGTATAGTTCAAGACGTTTGAAATAGTGAACGGGCATAGTTTGGTTGGTGGGGGCCCCTCAAACACCCCACCTTTGCTCGCATAGTTTTTCCATAGGATAACACTCTTCTTGGAATAGTTTAAACAATATAAAACGCCTGTATCCATTGAAAAAAGTATGCAAGCAAAGGTGGGGTGGGCGGGCGGCCCCTACCAACCAGACTATGCCCGTCCACTATTTCAAACGACTTGAACTATGCAGTACACTATTATCTATATATATATATATATATATATATATATATATATATATATATATAAATATACATCCATAAGTATTCGTTGTTATAGCAACAATAAATACATTATTTAGGGAATTAGGGAATTTAGGGAATAATTAAACAAAAGGTATCATCAAGCTCAAATCACAAGTGTTATTCAAGATGTTTGACATTTGTTTTGGCATATTCTGTCACAATGACGTTGTCAATGTATTCATTCAATAGCTTATGGGACCTATAAATTTTATGGGAATATAAGTATATATAATGTTAATTATATTTTTTTTTAAGTACAGCATGTGGGTGGCCAAAGTATGTTTGCACACGAGCGACTCACTACCTAGGACCGCCCCTGGAAAGTTTCATTACTCTATGTAGTTTGATTTTCCCGCCAAATATAAATGAATATCCGAATACGTAGCTACCTCAATTTATTACTTCGCAAACTAACCGCTAGATGGCGTATTGTTGATTTCGTTACTTGATTTAAATTATTTTCAACAATATTAAAAGCATTTTTAGTGCCCGTATTCACTAACATCCCATATATTTTATAGGTTCCATAAACTATTGAATGTATAAATTTAAAATGTCATTGTGACAGAATATGCCAAAACAAATGTCAAAAACTTTGAATAATGCTTGTCAATTACAAGCGCTATTCAAACTTTTTGACATTTGTTTTGGCAGCTTTGATGACACCTTTTGTTTAATTATTCAGTGTTTCCAATAGAGAGAAACTAAAGTAACTACATTCCCTAGATAATGTATTTATTGTTGCTATAACAACGAATATTTATGGGTTCAATAGCTATTAATAAATTTATAGAACATTGGAGAAAATAGGGGTAGAAGATATATTATTTAATACTTTAATTTTTATCTTTTCATTAAACAATTTTCTTTTTAATTTACTAATTTTTGAGATGATTTATTGATGAATGTTATATATTTCGTCTATTTTGGTTGACTATGCCCGTCCACTATTTAAAATGATTTTAACCTTGCACTACGCTGTTATTCGTTATTTCCTATGTTCCAATTAATTTAATTTCTTGAATCTAAAACGAATTAAAAAAAATATATGTGAGTAATAATGTAGCGTATAGTTTTTTTTTATATATATTAGGCGTAAATTAATAAATAAAATTAATTGAATCATAGAAAAATATAGATAAAATGTGTAGTGCATATTTCAAGTCATTTAAAATAGTGGACGGGCATAGTTTTGTTGGTGGGGGCCCCCCACCTACCCCACCTTTGCTTGCATAGTTTTTTAATAGGATAACACTCTAACACAGTTAAATAATTTAAAACGTCTGTATCGATTGAAAAAACTATGCCAACGAAGGTGAGGTGGGCTGGGGGTCCCCCAAAAACCAATCTATGCCCATCCACTATTTCAAATTACTTGAACTATGCACTACATTGTTATCCATTACTTTCTATGATTTAATTTTAGTTCCATTTATTAATTTACGCCTAATGTATAAGAACATATGTGAATAATAATGTAGTGCATAGTTCAAGTCACTTAAAATAGTGGACGGGTATAGTTTGGTTGGTGGGGGGCGCCCGCCCACCCCACCTTCGCTCGCATTGTTTTTTCAATGGATACAGACGTTTTATATTGTATAAGCAATTTCAAGAAGAATGTTATTCTATGGAAAAACTATGCGAGCAAAGGTGGGGTGGGTGGGGGTCCCCCCACCAACCAAAAAACACCCGTCCACTATTTCAAACGACTTGAACTATGCACTACACTGTTATCCGTTACTTTTTATGATTTAATTAATTTCATTTATTAATTTACATCTAATTCCTAAAGAAAATGTGAAAAACAATGTAGTGCATAGTTCAAGCCGTTTGAAATAGTGGACGGGTGTTGTTTGGTTGGTGGGGACCCCCCACCCACCCCACCTTTGCTCGCATAGTTTTTTCATAGAATAACATTCTTCTTGAAATTGCTTATACAATATAAAACGTCTGTATCCATTGGAAAAACTATGCGAGCGAAAGTGGGGTGGGCGGGCGGCCCCTACCAACCAAACTATACCCGTCCACTATTTCAAGTGACTTGAACTATGCACTACATTATTATTCACATATGTTTTTTTTTAATTCGTCTTAAATTCATAAGTGAAACTAATTGAATCATAGAATGTAACGGATAATAATGTAGTGCAGAGTTCAAGTCATTTGAAATAGTGGACGGGTATAGTTTGATTGGTAGGGGCCGCCCACCCACCCCTCCTTCGCTCGCATAGTTTTTCCATAGGATAACACTCTTCTTGAAATAGTTTAAACAATATAAAACGTGTGTATCCATTGAGAAAACTATGCGAGCGTAGTTGGGGTGGGTTAGTGGTCCAACCAGATTATGCCCGTCCATTATATAAAATGACTTGAACTCTATACTACATTGTTATTCGTTACTTTCTATGTATGATTCAATTAATTTCATTTAAAAAAAAAATTACTAATAAGTTTTATGGAGAATTCAAATAATTCACGAGTATGAAACATTCTCCAAGAGAGGCGTTGTTATCGGTTTATGTTACCTCCCTATAAAACACTCTGTATATGACTAACATTGTTATAAAAACATTGCATAATTAAGACGTTTAGTTTGTACATTATTTCATGTTGTGTTTGTATATATTGTGTGGTTTCTAATTGAATTGGAATTTACCAGGCTGAACATGTGTAGGGAGTGGTGGGGTGTCTCGAAGAAACGCGCCAGCGCACGCCAGTCAAGCAAATGCGAGTCGTGCGGTTTGTTGTGATACAGCGCGCCGGCCTGTGACATTCGCCGGCTGATCGGAATGTCATTCGCACAAGTTTCTGCTACGCGTCCTCAATTTAAACTACCTGCTCTCGACAAACGGTGCCTAGTACCTGGCTGTATTACACATGTAAAGGTGGATTTGTGCTAAATGTGTATGTGTTTTTATCGATAGACATTATCGACTTGACAAAATGGAAAGTGAAACCAAAGTGCCGAACGCGGAAGACGCGTCATCTTTTTTATCCAAACTGTTGTTTTGGTAAGTTATGACCTTTATTTAATAGTGATGTTAATTTATTCTTACAATCTTGCTGGCAGTGAGTGATGAAATGGTAACACAAATCAATATTTTGAAATAGAAAACCGGAGAAACCTGAATACTTGATATTGTAATTTTGTTACAACATTTCTTTATTTTAATAGCAGGTGTTCTTTACTCTCCCACGTTTTTATGCAACAAGTTAATCAACAGAGTATCTCAATGTGGAGTATACACCAGTGGAGTAATCAGAAAGTAAAAAGGTATATGCAAAAAACCGTGAAGGTATCGCAAATAACGGTTTTTAAGCTATGTCTTTTGTATTTTACGCCAAAACTAAGCACTACCTTCTTTCTCACATTTTTTTACGTATCAGGCGTAAATTAATAAATGGAACTAAAATTAAATTATAGAAAGTAATGGATAACAATGTAGTGCAGAGTTCAAGTCGTTTGAAATAGTGGACCGACATAGTTTGGTTGGTGGGGGACCCCCCACCCACTCCATCTTCGTTCGCATAGTTTTTTCAATAGATATATACGTTTTATATTATTTAAACTATTTCAAGAAGAGTGTAATCCTATGAAAAAACTGTGCGAGCAAAGGTGGGGTGGGCGGGTGGCCCCTACCAACCTGACTATATCCGTCCACTATTTCAAACGACTTGAACAATGCACTACATTGTTTTTCACATTTGTTTACGAATCAGGCGTAAATTAATAAATGGAACTAAAATTAAATCATAGAACGTTATAGATAACAGTGTAGTGCATAGTTCAAATCATTGGAAATAGTGGATGGGCATAGTTTGGTTGGTGGGGGCCCTCCAACCACCCCACCTATGCTCGCATAGTTTTTTCATAGGATAACACTCTTCTTGAAATAGTTTAAACAATATAAAACGTTTATATCTATTGAAAAAACTATGCGAACAAAGGTGGGGTGGGTGGGGGTCCCCCACCAACCAAACTATGCCCATCCACTATTTCCAATGATTTGAACTATGCACTACACTGTTATCTATAACGTTCTATGATTTAATTTTAGTTCCATTTATTAATTTACGCCTGATTCGTAAACAAATGTGAAAAACAATGTAGTGCATTGTTCAAGTCGTTTGAAATAGTGGACGGGTATAGTCAGGTTGGTAGGGGCCACCCGCCCACCCCACCTTCGCTCGCATAGTTTTTCAATGGATACAGATGTTTTATATTGTTTAAACTATTTCAAGAAGAGTGTTATCCTATGGAAAAACTATGTGAGCAAAGGTGGGGTGGGCAGGTGTCCCCTACCAACCTGACTATACCCGTCCACTATTTCAAACGACTTGAACAATGCACTACATTGTTTTTCACATTTGTTTACGAATCAGGCGTAAATTAATAAATGGAACTAAAATTAAATCATAGAAAGTAATGGGTAACAATGTAGTGCAGAGTTCAAGTCGTTTGAAATAGTGGACGGGCATAGTTGGGTTGGTAGGGACCACTCACCCACCCCACATTTGTTCGCGTAGTTTTTCCATAGAATAACACAGTTCTAGGAATAGTTTCAACAATATAAAACGTTTGTATCCATTGAAAAAAGTATGCGAACGAAGGTGGGGTGGATGGGGGGTCCCCACATTCCATACACCTTGTGCCGATCACGTGACTTTTTAGAATTTGCGCAAAAATGATTTTCATAGAAGTTATTCAGAATTATATACATACAATGCCTCTCTAATATGTTCGTACATTTAAAAATTCAGTGGTATTTATTTTATATCCATTTGGATCATTACAAAGTTATAAACGATCCATTTGTATGAATATTTTACCGAGCCATTGTATAGGTGTATAATTCTGAATAACTTTTATGAAAATCTTTTTTGCGAATAATCAAAAAAGTCACGTGATCAACACGTGGTGTATGGAGTGCATATGGGTGATAGCAAATTCGAAAAGTCACTTTATTATATATTTATTTTTAGAACTAAAAAGACATTCAAATAGCAATATTATTTCAAGGCTAACAAAACGCTTAATGATTTTGTGCCAAATTTGAGTGTTTTCTGTTGTTTTTTGATGATATAACAATAATTCAAATGACAATGTTTTTTTTTCTACCATAACTTATTTTATGTGCCACCCTAGAAAGATAATTCAAATGGAAATGTTGTAAAAACAACAAGCAATTATAAATTAAATGTCACAGTTAATTCTAGTTACAATACTAGTAACATATATTATAATTTTGCAACAGTTTTGTTATAAAATAATTCATACTATATCAACATCCAATATTTCTAGAAAAATAATTGAAATAGCAATGTTGTAGAAACAACAAGCAATTATAAATTAATTGTCACAGTTAATTCCAGTTATAGTAGTAGTAACATACATTACAATTTTGCAACAGTTTTATTACAAAATATTTCATACTATATCAACATCCAATATTTGCAATATGTATGCTACGTTTTATCAATCACTTATCAGCACAACACGCACTTCTAGTTTCACCGTGAACATGAAACCGGCCTTTATCTTGAGTCGTATTGAAACAATAGTATCTGCGTGTTTCGGTTTCGCAAATGAATAGCAATTTCGAGTGGCACGAGCCCGTCCAGCCGGGCTATTACATAAGGAGCCGCCTGTTGTTATAAATACTCCGCCAACAGGAGCCTTGACCTCCCCCCGGCGTGACTTAAATCGATGCGCGCTGCTGTCCCTTCCGCAAGCAAATTAATTAAACGCGCCTACCATCAATTCCTTTTTATCACTTGTTTGCGCTTGCACAACAATCCGGCCTTGTTGTTTCAATTTATGGGAATGAGGACTCTAATAACGGATGGTTGTGATGATGACAAGTTATCGCTTTAATTAACTGGAGCAAATAATTGATTAATATTTGACCATAAATAATTTAGAGTAAAACATTAAATATATTCTTTACTATTGTACATAAATTAAAAATATCTCATGTGGCACATTATTTTATCATACGTAAAGGTCGTTTTAGACAAGACAATTTCTTATCTCAAAAGTTGTTCAAGAAATGAATTTATATATCCTCCTCCCATACAATTTGTCCTTGACAAATAGAACGCGTTATATTTTTCCATTCGATCCACCATTCAATGAATTGAATTCAAAAGACAATCTAAATTGTACAGCAAATTATTTGAAATATTGAAATATTTCAAATCATTTGCTGTATAATACGAGACAATTTAGATTGTCTTTTGAATTCAATTCATTGAATGGTGGATCGAATGGAAAAATATAACGCGTTCTATTTGTCAAGGACAAATTGTATGGATGGAGGATATATGAATTTATTTCTTGAACTTTTGAGATAAGAAATTGTCTTGTCTAAAACGACCTTAAAGGTTAAAAATTCATAAGTTATTTAAGAACTAATAATATCTTATGTGGATGAACTGTAAACATATACTACATAAACTAACATATGTAAAAAAATTAGCGTACATATGTGAATTGTTATCTATAATTACATCAGAGGTTTAACTAATTTAATCGTAGCTAATAAATGCATATTGTTTTACATATGTTTCTGATATCACGTAGATTTCAAACGGTATCCTAAACAATATTCTGGTTTAATTAGTAATTATGTAAACTTTTACTATTCCAAAAATATTATAATCACCCGTAATCTCTCTACTGGCCTGATTATTTTAGCAACAATTTCAAATTTTTAAAAAGGTCAGCTATGTAATTTGTAAGCATTAAATGTTTTATTTCTGAGCTGTTTTCGTTTATCACTGTTTACAGCGCAGAGTTTATTGTCTCTTGTTCTATTTGTCGGGCAAGCCGCTTCCCATACGCGCAATTCTACATACAAACGACACGCACGACCGCATAACTTTGAGCGGTACAGCAAGCCACGTATGTTAAACGAAAACACCTCATATAGTGGTTTTTGTTTTGTTTCACAGCTGGCTCAATCCCCTATTCAAACATGGTTTGAAAAACGATTTAACAGTGAAAGATTTACATCAGACAAGTGCAACCGATTTGTCCGATAGTTTAGGAAGTATCTTAGAAAGGTTAGTAATTATTTTTTTAATTATTTTTTTTAAAATATATTAGTAATATGTGTTTTATTTAAATATATTTTCAATTTGTCTGTTTTACGTAATTCATCAAATTATAAGAAATAATATATTCTACAATTGCATATAAATACTATACAATACAATATTAGATACAAATGAATAATACGTGAAAAAAAAACATACTCTCCATACTAAATACCTCCAAAAAACTGGTCTTTGTGCTAAACTTCCTCTACCCCCTCAATAGATTTTTCTCCGGGCTAAATTCCCTCCAAATAGGTTTGTCTCCGTACTGAATTCCCTCCAAATAGGTTCGTGTCCATACTAAGTTCCCTCCAAATAGGTTTGTCTTTATACTAAGTTCCCTCCAAATAGGTTTGTATCTATAGTAAGTTCCCTCCAAATAGGTTTATGTCCATACTAAGTTCCCTCCAAATAAGTTTGTTTCCATACTAAGTTCCCTCCAAATAGGTTTGTCTCTACACTAAGTTCCCTCCAATAAGTTTGTCTCCATACTAAGTTCCCTCCAAATAGGTTTTTGTCTATACTAAATTATCTCCAACTAGGTTTGTGTCTATACTAAATTCCCTCCAAATAGGTTTGTGTCTATACTAAGTTCCCTCCAAATAGGTTTGTATCCTTGCAAAGTTACCTCCAAATAGGTTTGTGTCTATACTAAATTCCCTCCAAATAGTTTTGTCTCCACACTAAATTCCCTCCAAATAAGTTTGTGTCTATACTATAGGTTTGTCTTCATACCAAGTTCCCTCCAAATAAATTTGTTTCCATACTATTCAAAAAATACAATATCGAAACAAATTATCAACGGGAATTTAAATGATTCAATAACAAATTATAAATATATGGTGATGGTGGTAAACATTTTAATTAATTGAATAAATTATTTATAGTCTTAAAATAAATTCTCCACTTGTAACATGAAGTTGTTAAATTTTGTTTTAATTTTCAGAAATTGGAACATAGAATGCATTCGTGTGAAAAACACAAAACACCGTCCGTCATTGAAGCGTGCCTTGGCGAAAACGTTTTTTAAAATTTACGCCATCTACGGCCTAATACAATTTATACAAGCTATTTTCTTCAGGTAAAATTTGTGTAAATATATACATATATATATATATATATATTATATTATTACAGATTATTCCATCCCATAATCCTAGCCGAGCTTATAAAATATTTTGAAAACGGTGAAAGCTCCTATTCGCACACAGAAGGATATCTGTTGGCGCTGGCTGTTGTTCTTGTTGCTTTTTTGAACGTCCTATCAACGCACCATGGCTTTCTGGGATGCCAGAAGACTGGGATGCGATTTCGGGTGGCATGCTGTTCACTTATGTACAGAAAAGTGAGTTTAAATATATATATATATATATATATATATATATATATATATATATATTTGCAATAGCCTAGCTTATATCTTAACATTCCTTTAATAAAAAGAATATTAAGATATCCACTACTTTTATATATATTTTATAGAAACCTTTAATAATTGAAAGAGAAATTATTTTTATTTATTCAACAAGCCACATTTTGCAGCTGCTTAAACTGAACAGGACAGCCATAAACCAAACGGGTGCAGGACAAGTGATCAATTTGATGTCGAACGATGTGCAACGCTTCGAAAATATGTGCCTTTACATGCATTTTATATGGATCATGCCTATACAGGCAGTGGTTGCTGCGATTATTATGTTTGGATCAGTTGGCTATCCTGCAATTCTAGGCATAGTATCCATTGCTATACAGGCAATACCACTACAAGGTAAACATTTTACTTTTATTTCCATACTTACTTACTTACATATAATAAAAATGCTACCGAACTTAAACGTGAAAAACTCTACATTTTGGTATATAAATCATCTCTCTAGCTTGTCAAATAAAAATGCTACCGAGTTTAAACGTGAAAAATGCGTGAAATTTCAACCTTTTCGCACTTGCTGACGCTTGTAGCGTGAAAACGGTAAGAGCTAGAGAAAAGCGCCTAAGCCTCAATTTGTTGGGCTAGAAATACTCTACATTTTGGTATATAAATCATCTCTCTGGCTTGTCAAATAAAAATGCTACCGAGTTTAAACGTGAAAAATGCGTGAAATTTCAACATTTTCGCACTTGCTGACGCTTGTAGCGTGAAAACGGTAAGAGCTAGAGAAAAGCGCCTAAGCCTCAATTTGTTGGGCTAGAAATACTCTACATTTTGGTATATAAATCATCTCTCTAGCTTGTCAAATAAAAATGCTACCGAGTTTAAACGTGAAAAATGCGTGAAATTTCAAAATTTTCGCACTTGCTGACGCTTGTAGCGTGAAAACGGTTAGAGCTAGAGAAAAGCGCCTAAGCCTCAATTTGTTGGGCTAGAAATACTCTACATTTTGGTATATAAATCATCTCTCTAGCTTGTCAAATAAAAATGCTACCGAGTTTAAACGTGAAAAATGCGTGAAATTTCATCATTTTCGCACTTGCTGACGCTTGTAGCGTGAAAACGGTAAGAGCTAGAGAAAAGCGCCTAAGCCTCAATTTGTTGGGCTAGAAGTCGTCTACATTTTGGTATATAAATCATCTCTCTAGCTTGTCAAATAAAAATGCTACCGAGTTTAAACGTGAAAAATGCGTGAAATTTCAAAATTTTCGCACTTGCTGACGCTTGTAGCGTGAAAACGGTTAGAGCTAGAGAAAAGCGCCTAAGCCTCAATTTGTTGGGCTAGAAATACTCTACATTTTGGTATATAAATCATCTCTCTGGCTTGTCAAATAAAAATGCTACCGAGTTTAAACGTGAAAAATGCGTGAAATTTCAACATTTTCGCACTTGCTGACGCTTGTAGCGTGAAAACGGTTAGAGCTAGAGAAAAGCGCCTAAGCCTCAATTTGTTGGGCTAGAAGTCCTCTACATTTTGGTATATAAATCATCTCTCTAGCTTGTCAAATAAAAATGCTACCGAGTTTAAACGTGAAAAATGCGTGAAATTTCAACATTTTCGCACTTGCTGACGCTTGTAGCGTGAAAACGGTAAGAGCTAGAGAAAAGCGCCTAAGCCTCAATTTGTTGGGCTAGAAATACTCTACATTTTGGTATATAAATCATCTCTCTAGCTTGTCAAATAAAAATGCTACCGAGTTTAAACGTGAAAAATGCGTGAAATTTCAAAATTTTCGCACTTGCTGACGCTTGTAGCGTGAAAACGGTTAGAGCTAGAGAAAAGCGCCTAAGCCTCAATTTGTTGGGCTAGAAATACTCTACATTTTGGTATATAAATCATCTCTCTAGCTTGTCAAATAAAAATGCTACCGAGTTTAAACGTGAAAAATGCGTGAAATTTCATCATTTTCGCACTTGCTGACGCTTGTAGCGTGAAAACGGTAAGAGCTAGAGAAAAGCGCCTAAGCCTCAATTTGTTGGGCTAGAAGTCGTCTACATTTTGGTATATAAATCATCTCTCTAGCTTGTCAAATAAAAATGCTACCGAGTTTAAACGTGAAAAATGCGTGAAATTTCAAAATTTTCGCACTTGCTGACGCTTGTAGCGTGAAAACGGTTAGAGCTAGAGAAAAGCGCCTAAGCCTCAATTTGTTGGGCTAGAAATACTCTACATTTTGGTATATAAATCATCTCTCTGGCTTGTCAAATAAAAATGCTACCGAGTTTAAACGTGAAAAATGCGTGAAATTTCAACATTTTCGCACTTGCTGACGCTTGTAGCGTGAAAACGGTTAGAGCTAGAGAAAAGCGCCTAAGCCTCAATTTGTTGGGCTAGAAGTCCTCTACATTTTGGTATATAAATCATCTCTCTAGCTTGTCAAATAAAAATGCTACCGAGTTTAAACGTGAAAAATGCGTGAAATTTCAACATTTTCGCACTTGCTGACGCTTGTAGCGTGAAAACGGTAAGAGCTAGAGAAAAGCGCCTAAGCCTCAATTTGTTGGGCTAGAAATACTCTACATTTTGGTATATAAATCATCTCTCTAGCTTGTCAAATAAAAATGCTACCGAGTTTAAACGTGAAAAATGCGTGAAATTTCAACATTTTCGCACTTGCTGACGCTTGTAGCGTGAAAACGGTAAGAGCTAGAGAAAAGCGCCTAAGCCTCAATTTGTTGGGCTAGAAGTCCTCTACATTTTGGTATATAAATCATCTCTCTAGCTTGTCAAATAAAAATGCTACCGAGTTTAAACGTGAAAAATGCGTGAAATTTCAACATTTTCGCACTTGCTGACGCTTGTAGCGTGAAAACGGTTAGAGCTAGAGAAAAGCGCCTAAGCCTCAATTTGTTGGGCTAGAAATACTCTACATTTTGGTATATAAATCATCTCTCTAGCTTGTCAAATAAAAATGCTACCGAGTTTAAACGTGAAAAATGCGTGAAATTTCATCATTTTCGCACTTGCTGACGCTTGTAGCGTGAAAACGGTAAGAGCTAGAGAAAAGCGCCTAAGCCTCAATTTGTTGGGCTAGAAGTCCTCTACATTTTGGTATATAAATCATCTCTCTAGCTTGTCAAATAAAAATGCTACCGAGTTTAAACGTGAAAAATGCGTGAAATTTCAACATTTTCGCACTTGCTGACGCTTGTAGCGTGAAAACGGTTAGAGCTAGAGAAAAGCGCCTAAGCCTCAATTTGTTGGGCTAGAAATACTCTACATTTTGGTATATAAATCATCTCTCTAGCTTGTCAAATAAAAATGCTACCGAGTTTAAACGTGAAAAATGCGTGAAATTTCAACATTTTCGCACTTGCTGACGCTTGTAGCGTGGAAAACGGTAAGAGCTAGAGAAAAGCGCCTAAGCCTCAATTTGTTGGGCTAGAAGTACTCTACATTTTGGTATATAAATCATCTCTCTAGCTTGTCAAATAAAAATGCTACCGAGTTTAAACGTGAAAAATGCGTGAAATTTCAACATTTTCGCACTTGCTGACGCTTGTAGCGTGAAAACGGTAAGAGCTAGAGAAAAGCGCCTAAGCCTCAATTTGTTGGGCTAGAAATACTCTACATTTTGGTATATAAATCATCTCTCTAGCTTGTCAAATAAAAAATGCTACCGAGTTTAAACGTGAAAAATGCGTGAAATTTCAACATTTTCGCACTTGCTGACGCTTGTAGCGTGAAAACGGTAAGAGCTAGAGAAAAGCGCCTAAGCCTCAATTTGTTGGGCTAGAAGTCCTCTACATTTTGGTATATAAATCATCTCTCTAGCTTGTCAAATAAAAATGCTACCGAGTTTAAACGTGAAAAATGCGTGAAATTTCAACATTTTCGCACTTGCTGACGCTTGTAGCGTGAAAACGGTAAGAGCCTAGAGAAAAGCGCCTAAGCCTCAATTTGTTGGGCTAGAAATACTCTACATTTTGGTATATAAATCATCTCTCTAGCTTGTCAAATAAAAATGCTACCGAGTTTTAACGTGAAAAATGCGTGAAATTTCAACATTTTCGCACTTGCTGACGCTTGTAGCGTGAAAACGGTAAGAGCTAGAGAAAAGCGCCTAAGCCTCAATTTGTTGGGCTAGAAGTCCTCTACATTTTGGTATATAAATCATCTCTCTAGCTTGTCAAATAAAAATGCTACCGAGTTTAAACGTGAAAAATGCGTGAAATTTCAACATTTTCGCACTTGCTGACGCTTGTAGCGTGAAAACGGTAAGAGCTAGAGAAAAGCGCCTAAGCCTCAATTTGTTGGGCTAGAAGTCCTCTACATTTTGGTATATAAATCATCTCTCTAGCTTGTCAAATAAAAATGCTAACCGAGTTTAAACGTGAAAAATGCGTGAAATTTCAACATTTTCGCACTTGCTGACGCTTGTAGCGTGAAAACGGTAAGAGCTAGAGAAAAGCGCCTAAGCCTCAATTTGTTGGGCTAGAAGTCCTCTACATTTTGGTATATAAATCATCTCTCTAGCTTGTCAAATAAAAATGCTACCGAGTTTAAACGTGAAAAATGCGTGAAATTTCAACATTTTCGCACTTGCTGACGCTTGTAGCGTGAAAACGGTAAGAGCTAGAGAAAAGCGCCTAAGCCTCAATTTTTTGGGCTAGAAGTCCTCTACATTTTGGTATATAAATCATCTCTCTAGCTTGTCAAATAAAAATGCTACCGAGTTTAAACGTGAAAATGCGTGAAATTTCAACATTTTCGCACTTGCTGACGCTTGTAGCGTGAAAACGGTAAGAGCTAGAGAAAAGCGCCTAAGCCTCAATTGTTGGGCTAGAAGTACTCTACATTTTGGTATATAAATCATCTCTCTAGCTTGTCAAATAAAAATGCTACCGAGTTTAAACGTGAAAAATGCGTGAAATTTCAACATTTCGCACTTGCTGACGCTTGTAGCGTGGAAAACGGTAAGAGCTAGAGAAAAGCGCCTAAGCCTCAATTTGTTGGGCTAGAAGTCCTCTACATTTTGGTATATAAATCATCTCTCTAGCTTGTCAAATAAAAATGCTACCGAGTTTAAACGTGAAAATGCGTGAAATTTCAACATTTTCGCACTTGCTGACGCTTGTAGCGTGAAAACGGTAAGAGCTAGAGAAAAGCGCCTAAGCCTCAATTTGTTGGGCTAGAAGTCCTCTACATTTTGGTATATAAATCATCTCTCTAGCTTGTCAAATAAAATGCTACCGAGTTTAAACGTGAAAAATGCGTGAAATTTCAACATTTTCGCACTTGCTGACGCTTGTAGCGTGAAAACGGTAAGAGCTAGAGAAAAGCGCCTAAGCCTCAATTTGTTGGGCTAGAAGTCCTCTACATTTTGGTATATAAATCATCTCTCTAGCTTGTCAAATAAAAATGCTACCGAGTTTAAACGTGAAAAATGCGTGAAATTTCAACATTTTCGCACTTGCTGACGCTTGTAGCGTGAAAACGGTAAGAGCTAGAGAAAAGCGCCTAAGCCTCAATTTGTTGGGCTAGAAGGTCCTCTACATTTTGGTATATAAATCATCTCTCTAGCTTGTCAAATAAAAATGCTACCGAGTTTAAACGTGAAAAATGCGTGAAATTTCAACATTTTCGCACTTGCTGACGCTTGTAGCGTGAAAACGGTAAGAGCTAGAGAAAAGCGCCTAAGCCTCAATTTGTTGGGCTAGAAATACTCTACATTTTGGTATATAAATCATCTCTCTAGCTTGTCAAATAAAAATGCTACCGAGTTTAAACGTGAAAAATGCGTGAAATTTAACATTTTCGCACTTGCTGACGCTTGTAGCGTGAAAACGGTTAGAGCTAGAGAAAAGCGCCTAAGCCTCAATTTGTTGGGCTAGAAGTCCTCTACATTTTGGTATATAAATCATCTCTCTAGCTTGTCAAATAAAAATGCTACCGAGTTTAAATGTGAAAAATGCGTGAAATTTCAACATTTTCGCACTTGCTGACGCTTGTAGCGTGAAAACGGTAAGAGCTAGAGAAAAGCGCCTAAGCCTCAATTTGTTGGGCTAGAAATACTCTACATTTTGGTATATAAATCATCTCTCTAGCTTGTCAAATAAAAATGCTACCGAGTTTAAACGTGAAAAATGCGTGAAATTTCAACATTTTCGCACTTGCTGACGCTTGTAGCGTGAAAACGGTAAGAGCTAGAGAAAAGCGCCTAAGCCTCAATTTGTTGGGCTAGAAATACTCTACATTTTGGTATATAAATCATCTCTCTAGCTTGTCAAATAAAAATGCTACCGAGTTAAACGTGAAAAATGCGTGAAATTTCAACATTTTCGCACTTGCTGACGCTTGTAGCGTGAAAACGGTTAGAGCTAGAGAAAAGCGCCTAAGCCTCAATTTGTTGGGCTAGAAGTCCTCTACATTTTGGTATATAAATCATCTCTCTAGCTTGTCAAATAAAAATGCTACCGAGTTTAAACGTGAAAAATGCGTGAAATTTCACATTTTCGCACTTGCTGACGCTTGTAGCGTGAAAACGGTAAGAGCTAGAGAAAAGCGCCTAAGCCTCAATTTGTTGGGCTAGAAGTCCTCTACATTTTGGTATATAAATCATCTCTCTAGCTTGTCAAATAAAAATGCTACCGAGTTTAAACGTGAAAAATGCGTGAAATTTCAACATTTTCGCACTTGCTGACGCTTGTAGCGTGGAAAACGGTAAGAGCTAGAGAAAAGCGCCTAAGCCTCAATTTGTTGTTGGGCTAGAAGTCCTCTACATTTTGGTATATAAATCATCTCTCTAGCTTGTCAAATAAAAATGCTACCGAGTTTAAACGTGAAAAATGCGTGAAATTTCAACATTTTCGCACTTGCTGACGCTTGTAGCGTGAAAACGGTAAGAGCTAGAGAAAAGCGCCTAAGCCTCAATTTGTTGGGGCTAGAAGTACTCTACATTTTGGTATATAAATCATCTCTCTGGCTTGTCAAATAAAAATGCTACCGAGTTTAAACGTGAAAAATGCGTGAAATTTCAACATTTTCGCACTTGCTGACGCTTGTAGCGTGAAAACGGTAAGAGCTAGAGAAAAGCGCCTAAGCCTCAATTTGTTGGGCTAGAAATACTCTACATTTTGGTATATAAATCATCTCTCTAGGCTTGTCAAATAAAAATGCTACCGAGTTTAAACGTGAAAAATGCGTGAAATTTCAACATTTTCGCACTTGCTGACGCTTGTAGCGTGAAAACGGTTAGAGCTAGAGAAAAGCGCCTAAGCTCAATTTGTTGGGCTAGAAGTCCTCTACATTTTGGTATATAAATCATCTCTCTAGCTTGTCAAATAAAAATGCTACCGAGTTTTAAACGTGAAAAATGCGTGAAATTTCATACATTTTCGCACTTGCTGACGCTTGTAGCGTGAAAACGGTTAGAGCTAGAGAAAAGCGCCTAAGCCTCAATTTGTTGGGCTAGAAGTCCTCTACATTTTGGTATATAAATCATCTCTCTAGCTTGTCAAATAAAAATGCTACCGAGTTTAAACGTGAAAAATGCGTGAAAATTTCAACATTTTCGCACTTGCTGACGCTTGTAGCGTGAAAACGGTTAGAGAGCGCTAAGCCTCAATTGTTGGCTAGAAATACTCTACATTTTGGTATATAAATCATCTCTCTAGCTTGTCAAATAAAAATGCTACCGAGTTTAAACGTGAAAAATGCGTGAAATTTCAACATTTTCGCACTTGCTGACGCTTGTAGCGTGAAAACGGTAAGAGCTTAGAGAAAAAGCGCCTAAGCCTCAATTTGTTGGGCTAGAAGTCCTCTACATTTTGGTATATAAATTCATCTCTCTAGCTTGTAAATAAAAATGCTACCGAGTTTAAACGTGAAAAATGCGTGAAATTTCAACATTTTCGCACTTGCTGACGCTTGTAGCGTGAAAACGGTAAGAGCTAGAGAAAAGCGCCTAAGCCTCAATTTGTTGGGCTAGAAATACTCTACATTTTGGTATATAAATCATCTCTCTAGCTTGTCAAATAAAAATGCTACCGAGTTTAAACGTGAAAAATGCGTGAAATTTCAACATTTCGCACTTGCTGACGCTTGTAGCGTGAAAACGGTAAGAGCTAGAGAAAAGCGCCTAAGCCTCAATTTGTTGGGCTAGAAATACTCTACATTTTGGTATATAAATCATCTCTCTAGCTTGTCAAATAAAATGCTACCGAGTTTAAACGTGAAAATGCGTGAAATTTCAACATTTCGCACTTGCTGGACGCTTGTAGCGTGAAAACGGTTAGAGCTAGAGAAAAGCGCCTAAGCCTCAATTTGTTGGGCTAGAAGTCCTCTACATTTTGGTATATAAATCATCTCTCTAGCTTGTCAAATAAAAATGCTACCGAGTTTAAACGTGAAAAATGCG